>ML119692.1:0-290642 GCA_003788565.2 Ascobolus immersus RN42
GTGGTCCATTGTTGGCCACAGTGTGGTCAAAAGTAGCCATTGTAGCCAAAATCGCCAGGAATCGCCATCTTCTTGGTTGCGCCAACATTCGCGAATGAGCCAGGGTTTCGGCAAATCTGAGAAAGTCAAAATCCGTTGGGGAGCCAAATGTTGCCCACGCACTGGCGCTCACACTAGGCCGTAAGCGACTGGCGGGGTGCTAACGTTGGGTGATTTTGGCGATTTTGGCTACACGGGCTACATTTGGCTATTGCGGGCTACAATAGAGGCCCCCGTTCTTGCAGATGCAGACCGCTTAACGCGCTCAAGAAAAGTGCTCCAGACCCTCAAGGCGACAGCCCAAAGTACGACTCCAAAGCCCGACTCACGGGATGGGATGAAGACTGCACCAAAGCGTTCGAATCGTTGAAACAACGGCTCTGTGAAGCCCCCATTCTCGCGCACCCGAGATACGATCGCCCATTTCGGCTCTACGTCGATGCCTCTGCCGAAGCCTTTGCCGGCGTTCTGACTCAAGACTGGTATGCCGAGGATTTCCCAGAACACGACATACCACCATCTCTGGCTCCGGCACAAGTACTCACAACACAAGCATTCCCGACATCGAGTTACTCTCTCACGCCCACCAAGGAGCCGGAATGGGAACTGATACTACCCGACGATTCCACGACAACGCCACGAGTCACATGGGATTCAGCATACCGAACAGACCCGATATTCAAGAAAGCTTATCGCCACGCCCGAAAACTTCCTCCAGACACGCCATCAACGCAAACGTTTCCATACAAGCTGGCTGACAACAAACTATGGTACAAAGACCGAATCTGCCTTCCCGAAGCTCTCGTGCGCACCGCGCTCGAACTGGCCCATGACACACTCAACCATTATGGAGTCGACAAGACCTGGGAACGCTTCGCCAAGTACCACCGACCGAACCTATACACAGACGTTAAGGCATACGTCGACTACTGCCCCCACTGTGTGGCGGCAAAGTCGCGAAGGCGCAAAACACCTGGAAACCTCAGATCACTTGGCCCATTATCGGACAAACCATTCTCCGTCACAGGCATCGACTGGATCCTTGGCCTGCCAATGGTCGACAACTACAATGCACTCCTCGTCATGCACTGCTTGCTCACAAAGATGGTCATCCTGGTCCCCACCAATGATTCGTATACCGCCCGTTCCACCGGTCACGACGTCTTCAACAATCTGATCCGCCGCGGTTTCCTGCCCGAAAAATGGATTTCCGATCGAGACACACGCTGGATGTCTGCCTTCTGGAACGTTATCTGCGAAATGCTCCACATGAAGCAGAGCGCATCAGTAGCATACCACTCATCAACAAACGGCGGAACAGAACGCACGAACCAGACAA
The DNA here is from genome assembly GCA_003788565.2 of Ascobolus immersus RN42. NCBI lineage: Eukaryota > Fungi > Ascomycota > Pezizomycetes > Pezizales > Ascobolaceae > Ascobolus > Ascobolus immersus. The sequence continues at coordinate 1,379 of ML119692.1, forward strand.
TCGAGACTGCGTTCCGAGCAGTCGTCCAGGCAACAGGTACCAAATGGCTTCACAATCTGGCCATGGTCGAGCTTGGCTTCAACTCCACAAAATCGGCAGCTACAGGATATACACCCTTCGAACTGGTCTACATACAGCCGACGAATGTCATGGAACGCTTACTTGAGGTTGAAACAGTCACGAAACCCAAAGATAGGGAAGGTCAGGATTTCGTCAAGGACGCTCAATGCCGCCTCCGACAGGCCAGAGACGCGATGCTCAATGCCCAAGCTCTCGTGAAATAACACTACGACAACCGACACGCCGACCTCCCTGCTATCGTCGTCGGCGACAAAGTGGCGCTTCGCCTTCGAGACCATCCGATGAACATCGTCAAAGACAATAAGCTAGAACGCCGAAAACTGCCGCCATACACCATGCTTGAGATACTCGCCGGAGGCCGCGCTGTGAGACTGGATCTGCCTCCCCACATCAAGATCAACCCAATCGTTTCAATCCAACACGTCGAAAAGGTGCGAGATCCCGAACTCGATCCCTACGGTCGCATTGAGCGCCCGAAGGACTTCGAAATCACCGCTCACCGCTTGGAACCCACGGGCAAGGGTGGCCGACACACGCTGTATCACCTGAGGCACATCCCGACTGGTAACACCTCATGGGCACCAAAAGAACACATCGACCCATGGATTGTATCAGAATACCGGTACAGACATGAGCAAAACAACGCCTCTGCGACGGCACTACCAATCAGCGATGACACACCCACTGCACCAACAACCACTCCCGACACCAGCCGCAAATCCATCGAACGACCGGTCATTTACATCTCCCGCCTCGCAAGCGAGACGGAGAAACGTTATGAGAGCACCGAGAGGGAGATGGCATCTTTGGTCTGGTGCTTCAACCGCCTCCGACATTACTTGGAAGGGTCCAAAGTACAGATCGTGACGGACCACCAACCGATCAAAGGCGTGCTCGGCTCATCACCATACTCACTCTACTCAACCCGCATTGAGCGCTTCAAAAACCAATTGCTTCCATACCTGGCGGACGTCGAGATTGTTTACAAACCCGGCAAACAACACGTAAACGTGGACCCATTATCCCGAGCACAATGGGATGACGCACCGGAACGATCTCCGACGCCAAGCGAAAACCGACTACAAGAACCTTCCCTCTCCGTTTCTCTTCCAATTTTCTCTTCCGCCACAAACAACCTTCGCATGAATCACGACGAAGTTCGTCCCATCTATTCAGGCACCACCACTCCCAGCTCATCACCACAACTTTCTCACGCCTACCTCGATCACACAAACACCACCCTCAACCAAACCGAAGACATGGCCATGAGAGGGACCTCCAACAACCCACCACCACTTAACAAAGATGAAGAAGGCTATTGGGTCCCCATCTCCATGACGCAGGCTCTGGCTCACGCGGCCTTGCAAAGCTCTCAAGACTCCTTTGCCGTCCTTTGCGAAGCCGTCAAGTCCACCGCCGACGAGAAAGTTGCCGCCCAATTGGCCTCCGCACACCAACAACATCTCCAATCCCTCTACAACCTCGCATCCATCGATAAACCCGCGCCCGTCAAGCCAGATCAGACCAAGCCCGTAGAGCACGACACGGCTACTCCGATCGCCCACAAGAATACCATCACCAAGAAGGAGCAAACCAAACCAACCGGCAGCGGTCGTCCTCATCGCAATCAAGGCAAAGAACTCTTTCCCGAAAAACTCCGCCAATCCAAGTCGGCTCGTTCCAGCAACTCCGGAGATTGCTCCTCCTCCGTCGACGACGACAAACTCAAGCCTCGCCGCTCCCGCTCCCACGGAAAGAACCACTTCTCCAAGAACAGGGCCTCAGGCAACTATCCTTACTGAAATCGACAACAACACACACCAATCGCCATAATGCACTCATTCTCTGGCATCTGGTCTGTTGTTTGTCACACCCATCATTATCTTTCCTTTTTAGCAGTGTTATCTTCAGTGTGTTTTTCGGGTTGGTCTGCCTACGGTTTTTATTATTTCAGTTGATATGGATTGTTTTTCTTGATAGAGCACCACCGGGTCGGATGGCTGAGGACCGAGGGGGGGACATGTGACGGGAAAGGAAGGAGAGCTAGGGACCGTGCGTTAGCGTTAGCCGAGGCTTGGCCGTAGTGTAGTCTTTCGCGCGAGTCGGTAGTAATGACATCTATCCTTCTCACACTCACAAAACTCGTTACAAAGTAGTAAACGGATGGCGTGCTCACCACCGGCCACCTAAACTGTCGCCTTCCGATGACACGTTTAGCAGCTGGGCGCTCGGCGTAAGGTCATGGGTTTGCGGGACCAGAACGTAGAGTCAAGAGTCGGAAATAACTCCGATGATGTATGCAATCAATTTGAATCAAATGTCGAGAAGCTGGAAGATTTTATGGCCGGGTCTTCTTCTTTCGAAGTTGGAGCTTCCATCGTCAAATGGCACAAGGTCGATAATTGGTTCTTCATGAGAAGCAGCAACTCCGAATCGTTTTAATCCCGAAATTTCAAACAGAAAGCTAAATTTCCTTTCCATCATTCCTTACATTCCACCTAGAATCTTGATATGTAGAAGATTGAGTCTAATATGCAACCAGCTCAACGAACACCTGTATCACCTCTTCTCCAACGATAATGGCACCCTCATAGATATCATCAAATTCCACATACAACCACTCGACATGATAATCAACTCCATCCTCCCTCCCTTTCTGCGAAACGAAGGCATTGAGGGTTCTCAATCCAGCAACTCCAAGTTTTCCCATCTCCTCCAAGAGTTCATGGAATCCGAAAGGCTCCATTTCAATGTCGTCGTAGAATGGGGAAACTGGAAGTGGGATCGCTTCCTTCGTCCTCATATCCAACAAGAATAGCTGTTTCTGGGGCCCGTAGTAGGGTTGGGGCTGGCGGTTCAGTGGTGGTTGATGATAGGCCTGCGCCGCTTGGTACTGTGTCTGTGGCGCTCCATTGCGAACTTGTGGCGCTTGGTGCTGTGCTTGAGCCTGGGGCTGTGCCTGTGGTGCTTGATTTTCGGCTTGTGGCGCTTGATGCTGCACTGGTTGCAGTTGTTGATGAACCTCAACAGGCTGTGGTTGTTGATAGGCCGGCGGCGGTTGCTGATAGTACATGTAGTAGACTGGCGGTACCGGTTCTGCAATGTCTTTGTTAGAGTCGACGACCTTGCTGTGGGAGGATCGATCATACGCTGATAGCCTGGGTTGTTCATTGCCGAAAGATGCTCAGTAGTTGTTCGCAGAAAGCCGCCAGGTGCTCGTTACTCAGACTCACGGCCTTGGTTTGGTGGTGAAAGGCGAGCGAGACGAGTTTTGTTTTTGTTTGGTCCAAGTCGAACTTTGTGGGGTTGTTTATTCCAGCCAAGCACGGCGGTGGTCTGCTCAAAGAAGAAGGCGCTTTGACGACAACAATTGACATTCTTCCATTGTACGAAAGTTCCCAGCTACAATACTAAAGTATACGAAGTACTAACCTGATGCTTCTCGTTCTTAAGGGCGTCCAAGGCAACGTAGAAAACTGTGGATGGTAACTGGTGGTGTACATTACAAGCAAGGACATGCACTTCGCGGGGCTCTGGTTTTCCTTTGGTCCATCTTTTCGCACATCAACCAGCCTGTTCCATCCAGCCCATAACTAGAGTTTACTTAGGTTGTTAGCTACACCTCAACAAGCTCCGCCAAAACCGTTCTTCCAGCATTCTCTGATTTCTGCAGATCTGTCCGTGAACATGCATCCATCCAACCGCAAACGTCCTCCCATGAAGCTATCCTTATTCTCTATGGCGAGATTTTTGACATTGTGCAATTCAGCGATGGACAGATATTGCTGATCGATCCGATATTTTTGGAGGACTCGAGCTTCTTGTCGGAAAGATACTTGCCCGTTACCGGAATAATGCTCCATCCTCCTGAGGGATGTTTGATTATGTGGAGGAGACGTGGGGTGTTTTTGGCGAGGGGTGCTTGGGAGAGGGGCGCTTTGACGCTCCGCAAAAGCTGGGACTCAGACTTGAGTTCCCAAGATGAAGTAGGCAAGTCACACCAGAATGTCTGTCGACAAGAAAGAAGGAGGTACCCAATGCGCTGACATTCGCGTTACATCTACAAACTGGATTACTTTATTTCACACAGAGCAGACAGACACAAGCAAGATGAAATGAGAAAGAATCCCGAACAAGCATTTGATAACGCAAAAATCAAACTGACACTTTGATTTCTCTTGCTAAATAAACCACAATCCACCGTTCCATATACAATGAAAGATTTACCGACTAAAACAAGCGCCATATTATAGAGCATATCCACAATTTCCACATCCAACTCAACATTGTTTGGTTTCCATTAAACTTCTACCAGCTCAACAAACAAAGTAGTACCACTGTGTCCCGGAATAGCATTGGGGAACTTGCTGTGATAGTAAAGCCATCCCACAATATACTTCTTCCTATCTTCCTTCATCCTGATTTTGAGGAACAATGTCAAAGTCTTTCTTCCTACCCATCCCATGTTTCCCAAGTGATCAAGCATATCCGTAAACGAGTAATTTCCACTATTTGGGAACAACTCAGCAGAGAAAGGAATGACGTGAAAGTCGTAAGTCGCCAAGTTGACGACATGAAGAACGCGAGGGGCAGCATTCTTAGCTGGGTGTTTTGGTTTGACGAGTTTGGCGGGAGCGACCATGGAGGGGTTGAGCGCCTGAGGAACGGAGGTGATGGACTTGCTTTCCGCATTATCGGTGGCGGGCTTGCGCTTCTCGAGACCAGGCCACTTATTCCAGCGAGAAATTCCCTCTGGCTTAGCGGAGATTCCGGCGGCCAGGTTTGTGAGGTCGAGGACTCTGACGCCGTCCTTTTGGATTGTCGGTTCAACAAGTTCAGAATTGTTGATGGTGCTCAACTCTGAGGAGGAGGAGGAGTCGCTTTCTTGGGAGCCAACGCTCTTACTGTCGTACTCTTCGGCTGTGGCGGCGTCGAAATCAATGAAAGTAGGGCGGAATTCGGTAATGGCGGGGTCGAGTGACTTTGTGATGTTTTCGCTGACGGGGCTGGGGTATTGATTCTGTGGAGCATTGGTTTCAAATTCGAAACAAGGTCGGAAAGAGAAGGAAAGAAACTTCATACCTGTTCCATGTTTGCCCGTCGACTCTGAAATTGGTGGTTTTTGTGAGTTTGTGTGGGGATGTTTGGGAGAGAAATGTTGTTAGCAAGAAGGGAAGGAGCGTTTGTTTCTGAAAGGGAAAGACCGAACCAGGCGGCCGGATGTCGCCGACAAAAGCAGCAACCAAGGTTGAGGTTCTCATCTCCATAACCTAAAATTCCATAGATATTAAGTAGTTTTCGTAGGAGTGTCTCGCTATTTCAGGTGTTTGTGATGCCTACAAGCAAAATAGTATCAACCTGGCCAGGCGTTTGCTGCTATCGATTGCATTGGACGTTCCCAAGCGCGGTTGTGTACGCTTAACAGCTGTTCCACACGTGGCCTTGGCGGCGGAATCGAGTTGGTGGACGTGGATGAAACTCCTTTCCGAGGTGATACAAGCCTGCAAGGCAACATTATCCTCTCTTCTGTGGCCGAGTTCAGCCAGCATTCCTCTTGTCATTAAGATGGAGCTACCTTTCCTGCTTGCAGCATTTCTTTCAGTCTTTGTTCTGTTCATAGGCTTTGTTTGGAACAAATACCTTCAGCCGCCATCCGACTTTCCAACCAACCTCCCGGTCATTCCGCTTTACTTTTCCCTTCTCGGCTATCTCACAGACCGCGGTCAAGACGAGCTCTATAATCAGTATCTGCGAGATCCGCTCAACGAGTTCGGCGCTGTTATTATCTTTTTCGGCTCACGATGGAACATTCTGGTTCAACGCCCGTCCTACTTGGCCGAAATCTTCAAAAACAGTGGAGAATATGCAAAGAGTGGGAACCAAAAGAAGATACCATACAGCGTCGTGGCTGCCTTGACGGGAGACAACATTATTAGCGCACATGGTGATAACTGGAATCTTTATCGGAGAATCATGAAAAAGGGGACGCAGAGGAAGCTTGATCTGCAGACGGTACGCAGTATGAGGTTAAAGGTCGGAAAGGTGGCTGGAGTTTTGAGAGAGCAGAATAACAGAGGGCTGGAGGTTGTATCTTTGGATAACCTAATTCAGAGGCTTAGTATGGACATGTTGGGAGTGGGGATGTTGGAGACAGACTTTCAGGTAATGCCCCTTCTATCATTCCCTACTCACTACACAATGTTATGTGACAGCAGCTGACTATACTTGAAGACAATCGAGGACCCAAACGCAAGAATCTTCTACCTCCACAACAACATAAAGAAAGCCATCTTCAATCCATTATTTCTCAACTTTCCCATCCTCGATCGTATCATCCCCACCCGTTGGCGAATTTTCAAGCTCATCCAGCAATTGGAAGAAGAACTCCTCAGCCGTACAATCAACATATGCAATACCTCAAGCTCCTCTCGGACGAAACGAGATACACCCACCGACATACCTCTCGAACCCACCTCTCTGATAACCGATATGCAAGATGCCCTTTTTCGCAGCTCCTGGACTCGTCGTCAGTGCCTTGACAACCTCAAAATCATCTTCATAGCCGGCCACGAGAACCTCCACCAACATCTCGTCTCGCTCTTCTTTCTCCTTGGCACCCATCCTCACGCTATGCAAACGCTCCACAAAGAACTGAGCAAAGCCGCCCACGACGCAGGTCACATCACCAACGATCCCCTCTCGACTGAAGCCCTCGACCACCTGCCTTACCTTACCGCAACCTGCTACGAAGCTCTCCGCCTTCTCCCACCGATCCCCCAACTGATCAATCGCAAAACTACAGATCCCGTCCTCCTCGGGGGGAAGATACCAATTCCTGAGGGTACTTACGTTGGCTGGACTGCCTTCGGAGCCCACCGTGACACGTCCTCGCCAAACCCATACCCTTACTCCTCTACATCGCTTGACAAGTTCGATCCCAGCCGATGGGGAAACACAATTGACGAGATACGAAGGGTGCATAGACGCACTCAGGCCAGGGGAGAGTTTGTTGCATTTACGGGAGGTATGAGGGCGTGTCTAGGACAGGCTTATGCGGATGATGTAGCAAAACTGGTATTGGATGCGATGGTGAGAGGAGTGGGAATGTGGGAGGTTGTAGGAAAAGAAGATGTTAAGATGACGCCAGGAGGTCTGTTGCGACCGAGGGGGCTCAGGATCAGGTTTGTTGAAAAGTGAGGCGTTGTTTCTGAGAAGGAAGATTGCTTGTAAATTTGGTTTTGGTTGTGTTGTTTTTTTGGACTTTGATGATGAGAGTGTTTCGACAGTGTTCGGTCTGGATACCTGAATAGACGTGCAGCTGAAGAATATACAGAAGGCATACTGAAAAGCAATCTCTCTCTCTAATTCGGGATGAGCTACGACTGAGAATCATGGGAATTCGGATCACCCAGTTGACTCGGATGTGGAGAGATCTGTCTTCGGAGCGGCTTCAAGGCGCTGATGGATACCTGCGTCAGTATGCGAATGCGGAGCTTCATTCCAAAATATCTAAATCCCATTATCCGTTAGGGGGCGTTCTATGTATTCCCATAGGTCCTCATTTGCACTGGGCTAATACCTCAATGAGCAATTATTCATCAGAATGCGAACGCGAAACAGAAATGGAGAATCTGACATCTCGATATCCACTTAGGGTACATGCTCAAACAGGCTTACTTAATGTACTTTAGCAAGCTCAAGACCGTATCTCCAACCTGCTTTACACGTTATCGGCTGGAGTTAAGCTCTCTAAAGGACGGCCCCTACCTGTTTTGAGGCCAAGATCATACCAAGTACCTTAATTAGGTATAATGTGTGGATTTTTCTATATTGCCGTTTAAGCATGGATGAGTTCGAGATCTTACGAGCTTCCGTCCGACCAGGTATGTTGAAGAAACCTTGAAGTGAACCTTTTAAATTTTGCAGTGCACAAAGAACGGGTGGCTTTCAACACACCGCCACACGAAGCTCTCCGCTCCGGAGTAGTTCTCCGATCGAGGTTCTTAAGCCACAGGCGGAGCCACAGCGAAAACGCGAATGCGACAAAGTTTAAAAGAATCTGAGGAAACTAATTTTCCATAAAGGGCCGGTCAGAAACCAAAAATCCAAATCGCCCCGTCGAATGGTCAAAATGGCACCCCTTGACACCCCCCGTCATTCCACAACACAACGTCCTACAGACTTGGGGAAGGCGGCAAATTGATACTTACGATTCGTACACTAGATCTATCCGGACAGTTTAGTGAGATGACGTTTTAAAGGGTTTGATGAGGATGGGGAAAGGGAGCGTATTTGCACCATCGACGTTGGTCCGTGCACGCCGATTTTTGCCTCACTCATCTGTTTTGCATGCAAAGGGTTCTGAAGAACCGAGTGATGCTGCAGTCTATGGTCTAAAGACAAAGAGGTTCACCAAATAGCGCCGGGAAAGAATGGAAATGGATTTGTAGTATGGACGAGGTTCGAACGTTCCTCATTCGGAGAGCACCGTATGTCTGCTATTCAATCTTTACCTTCGATCAGAGGTAGAAATATTATGCTATCTACGTACGATCTACTTCTTAGACTTGGTTTATATTGGACGTCATGGCCTGAGTATCGCCACGGAAGATCTCCTCCGATACTGAAGCTCCATGGCCAGTGTCACAGATTTCACAAGCCGAACAACTCCCTCAGTTCACCTCATTGACGGTAAATCTTCCATAATACGCTCCTCCAGATGGAACTGCTAAACCAGAAGACACTCTCGCATTACCCCAAAGCCATACCATCATCACCGGAATCTGGAGCAATTATCCGACCATCTATTCAACCATTCACTCGCAACCACGTCTTGTCGGTCGGCTTTTCGCGCTCTGCAAAGCTCACCAACCAGCTCGATCCTCGAACGCTTCGATGCGATATCGTTTTATTACCATTTCAGCCACGATGAGAGAATTTGCCTGATGCAGTATTCGATGAGACAGCAAAGCTCCTTGCCGACGAAGGCTCGCGGTTTGTGCGGTCTTTTTGGCCGATAGATCGAAGGAGAACGGAATGGGGGCGGCTGTAAAGTGGTTAGAGACTGCTGTGGTCAACTCTGGGAGGGAGGAGTGAGCTACCTGGAACTGTGTTTGTGGAGCTTCATGGCGATGATCCAAAGTGTCTCTCTGCGGGTTGATTCTGCTTCGGTTGCTGTAATCCACCGTTTGTGGAGAGGTGAATCTTGTGTCCTGCGTCTCGCTGGTTAGCACTTGTTGTTGCTGGAAGCTTTGAGATTGTTCTTTCAAGAACCCCGCACAAATACAGTACATTTTCTTTGTTCTTTGTCTGGCCAACCCACAGTGTTCCGGGCCCATCAACTGTCATCAACCAACGTAACCTCACCCTATTTACAGCATCTCTCTCAATCAAACACACAAAAGCTCACAAATGGATCCTGTATGTTTTCCCTTGCCTTTCGAATCATCCTCAATGCTTGGTTTTCTCTGTCAAATCCGCCAGTCTGACGCTGCGAGCTCCAGGACAAGACAATCATACCCCGCGACTTCACAGTCACCCGCCTCAGCTCTCCACAACGACCTCAGAGATGCCTCAGTCCATCCAGCTACCCCACCCGCCCGAGCTCATCCCGTGCTTCCTCCGCCTACAGCGACACCCACACGCCCCTCTCACCCGACCATTCCTTCTCCCGCGCCACCAACAGCACCAACCCCAACTCCGAGCGCCCGTCCACCAACCTCGATCATTCCTTCGGTCGTCGCATCTTCATGATCGGCTTGACTAGCGAGCGCTGGACCTCAATGCGTTTCGATACCCTGCTCTTCACCGACAACGATGTTCAGTCGGTTGAGACGATTGCGGCTCGTCTTGCGAAGGTTGGGGTTATCGGGTGTGGGGTGCTGAATAAGTTTATCCAGGAGAGGCGCAGGGAAGAAGGGAGGAATTATGTTATTGGATGGGTGTCTGTGCAGATTGTTGGTGAAGGTGAGGGAGTTGGGGGTGAGGAGGGGGTTATTTTTGTGGAATTGGTCGAGGCATAGTCTGAAACTGGGCGATTCTTTCTCAAAGAGGTTGGAAGCGCCATGCTGAGAGTTTGGAGAGGAAGAATAGCATGGAGAGGTATGAGGGGGATGATTTTAATGTGAAGTGTCTGATAAGGTATGGATAGCGGTATGGATCGAGATGTTGTATAATTGTTTCGGTATATAAATGTCAGTATTATTCCAATACAAATGAGTTCGGGGCTGCTTCTGTTGAGACTCTCGATACCCCTGCTGAACTTAAGATGCGGCATTGAACGAGAGTTTTCTAACCCGGTCTGCAGTAGGGACAGGTCGTTTCTCCTCATCGACAAGATAACGTGAGTATTTCTACTAAGTATGTATGATCAGCAGAGTAACGTCGGGCTAGTGTACTTCCGGTTAGTGGAATCCTCCACGAGTCAACCTGAGGGAAGGAGCGTACTTACTTGTTGTATTCTTTTCCGTTTCATCATTTCATCATTTCATCAAAGCTTGCAAAGAAGAACAAGTACGGAGCTCAAAGGTGGCCGTTACCCACATTATTCTCTCCGTCAAACTGACCGTTGGCAGGCCAGAACCATTCGCCCATGTCCGCCCCGAGAGGATTAAAACGGATCAAACAAGAACAACACGGCTGGGATGATGTCGCTCCCGCCATAAAACCCTACCGCACCGTTTATAGCTTCCAGCTCATGACCTGGGACCCAGAAGACTGGTCCGAAGACGGCCCCGACAGCGTTGTCTCCTCCTCTTGGCAAATATCAAAGTCTTCTACAATGGATCTCGAGAAAGGGTATGGGACTCAGATTATCGATGGGTTGGCAAAAATTGGGCCTTATGGTAGAGCTAGACTGGACAAGTTCTTGAAGGAAAAGATCAGAGAGACAGGTAGGGCTCAGGTTATTCGCTATCTCCAGGTGTATCAGGAGTCGCAGCATGGGAAGGGAATGGTTAGAAACTTCTTCGTGGAACTGGAGGAGGAAGGGTCTTAGATATCTATTAGGCAGCACGTTCTTTGGCTGCCTTCTCTTTAGTTGCAAATTGGAGTGTTTTAAGGATACGTCGTTGACGCTGAGAATATCACTTTGTGGCCAGAAATACAGGGTTACCTCAAGAGGAAGAAGAATCAATTGTTACAGTATGGTTGAGCTCGCAGCAAGTATGACAATCGAAGTTTAAAAATAAAATTGTTACGTGGTACAAATACTAAAATCCGGTCCAGTACAAAGTCTAGTATCAATCAACCCTTGACTTCCTTCACCCCGTTATCTAGCACGGACCAACCAGCTCAACAAAGACCGTCCCTGCGACCTCCTTCAGCACTCCATTTTCCACCTTCTGTTTCATGACAACATGTACCCATCTCACGGCGAGTTGTTGCTTGCTATCCCTGTACCTACCTGCAAGAAAGTTTGTCCATGCTTTCCACTGTTTCCCGATTTCGATTTTCGACAGCTCTTGAAACACATGCTCTGGAAAGAACGCTTGGTAGCTGGGAAAGAGTTCTTCAGCGCATGCTGTTCTCATCCACGCCGATGTCTCAAGGTCGAGCTGGTAGATGAGCTTCCCAGGTCCTTTATAGCCAGCTGGTGACGTTCCGTGCGGGGTGTAGATCCCTATTGGCGGAGATGGTATGGAGATAGTAGCTGGCGGGGATGGTATGGAGACAGCTGGCGAAGATGGGGGTGAGGAGGAGGCGTGGTTCTCTTCTTTTGGAGTCGCTGGAGAAGATTGAGACATGGTGCTATTGGAAGTTTGTGGTACTCTGTAAGCTGTTGGTTCTGACTTCAAAGTGAGTATGTATTCATGCACTAAGGGCGGGATTGTGCCGACCTTTTGTACCTCTGATAAGAGTTGACTGCCTGTTGCATGTTGGTGAGCAAAAGCTATAAAGAAGTCATTGCTTACCGCCACATTTTTGTTGAGCAAACTCCCCGGCGCAAGGAAGCGCACGCCGAGTGGAAGAGGGGAGTGTTTCACGTGGCGAAGCGGGCTCCACCTGCTTTGGCGAGTAGAAGATACAGTGCTTCCCACGAGTAAAGGCTCTAAATGTATTATCAACATTGCTGCTGTGCCAGAAAGCAATAGTCAGTTGAAGAAACACTTTTTCGAGTTATTTGCGCTCTAGAGTGGTTTATCGCCTCTCCATCTTCAATGCTTCCGCCTTTACCTAGCCTCGTCCCCAGCCCCCGAACGTTTGATTTGCAGTTGTTGTTCGGAAAATTGCTGCGAAGCGCCTTTACCTGCATTGTAGCAAGTCTGCTTTTGAGGCTCTACGTGATCTTATCGCGATAATATGCTCGCTTCTCTTCTGCCCCAACAGTTAGTTTAGCCTATAGAGCTTAGTCCGGTCATATGACTCAGGCGACATGGTCCGAGCTCAGACAGCCACAAAGCACTCCCACAGGCGCGTTAATCTGTTGTTCCCCTCACCTTTGGCATTTTCGCTATCTCGAATTACTCAATCCGTCTACATCTACCGTTGCAGCCTGCTTGGTTGCGACCTTGAAACATGCTCTCATCAGCAAGATCGTATCGGCAACGCGCCAGCTGGATGCAAAAGCCTCCTCTCGAACTCCGAGGACGGCACGAATCGACCTGATACTGCAATAGCCAGCATCAGCGTCATCACAGGCACGGACTTTTCCCCACGAATCAATACCCCTCTGATCAGCGAGAAAACGACAACCAAGTGAGCATTTCATCCGAGCTATACTACACTCAGCTCCTGGGAGAGTTCGTCACCATGTCCTCCGAGACTCCGCAGACAGAACCAAGCACCGATCGGTCGACGGCATCGCCTCCAGCTTCTTCAACCGTCGACACCAACGCCGACCATGTCCTAGCCCTCGAGCTTCAGCTTAGAGAAGAGGAGGAGGATCTCCGTCTCCAAGCCGAGGAATTCCACCGACGGAAGAGTCAGATCGTCGAAGAGGAGGTCAAGTTGCGACGACAAACGGAAGCATTTCGAAGCCGGAAGGTAGAGCTTGAGGGACAACTAGCGGTGGCCAAGAAGAGGGTGAGGAGCACGGATCTTGCAGAGATTGGGAAGAATCATGCTGTAGTTCAGGCAAAGTTCGACACGGTGTTGGGGAAATGCTACGAGAAGGTGCCGGTATGGAAAGTGAATCAGTTGTTGGAGGGGTGGATTACAGTGCTTGAGAAACTCAGCACGGGTGATACGCCCGTGGAGACTAAGAAGGTGCTCCAGAACCCTTTCAGCATGGAGCAAGGACAGATTGGGCAGGACAAGGAGTCACATCAGGAACAAGGAGCACGGGCCCGAGCGAAGAACGAGGAGGAGCATGCAGGAGATTGTGAAGACAGCAAGAAGGATGGTGTGAATGACGATCACGACACAGACCAGCATGACTACGACTTTTGTGAGAAGGAGGATCGTGACGAGTCAGAAGGTAAGGGGAATGAGTTCGAATGCAGTCAGGGTCATGCACTTGGCGTACAGAAAGTACTCGAGGGTATTCGTGCGCGAAGAATAGGACTCGTAGAAACCCCACTCTCAATTGCGGAGCTGGTTGCTGCATCTTCATCGTGGCCCTGGAGGAAGCGAAGTGTGGATGAGTGCAGGCAATGGCTCATGCGTGTGGATCAAGGTGGGGCAAAGCTGTCCGACAGCCAGGAAGCCGCTCTTCAGATTGCTGCGTCGGGAGAGCCTCGTCCGGATTATACTTGCACCTACTGTGCTGGGACACCATCCCAAGACCCCGGCGGTGTGTTCCGCTGGTGCATATTCAGAAAGGTCGAAATTGTTACTGAGGATGGGAAAGTCGGTTGGGAATGGGATAAGAGAGGCTGCGCCAACTGTGTCCTGTCTGGAAGGAATTGCGAGGATTCGGAGTCCTAAAGTGGCATGGTTGCTCCGAATACTAATAGTTGAGTTATTAATGCTAGACTGTAGGTAGCTGACCTGAGTGCATGAACCAGCAAGTCAATAGTTGACGGTGAATAGACTCTCAAATACAAAATTTCTTCACGCAAGTTGTTACCCGCTTCATGAAGGTGGCCTCGTGGGAACTCTCCTTACCGCAAAGAGGGGCTTTGTGCAGTGCTGGTTGCTTTGGGCTTTTGTCCTTCAGTCATTTGGACTTTGAAGTCCTGGTCGATTCGGTCGCTTCCCGACAATGCCCTCTTCTCGCGACCTTGCAGACAGTGGCGAAGGGTAGCATTGCCAAGTCCAAGGCGCCGCCCCCAGGTAGTAGCCTTGGCAAGGCGATGGTCAAACATGTCAGAATTCACAACCTTCTATGCAAGGGACAACTTGTTGGAACACGGTAGCCAGGATGAGCTGCGTCTCACGTGCCACAATTCCCATCGAATTCCCCTCAGAAGTTCCGAATCAATCTGGAAATCAAACAGAAGCGGGACCTTGCACTTTACCTTCAATGCTGGGTGGTGGGGCTTGCATGAGCAATTGCAAGGTGAATGCATGCAACACCATTCATCCCACGAAAAAGAGAAGACGAGAGAAGGTATCATGATCACTTCGTGGTCCGAGCAGAACTGCAGTATTCGATATGGGCGTCGTGAGCGGAGATTCCAACAGACTGATGAAACTCACAGGTTGTACGGTGCAGTCTACCTTACATGCTTCTACCCAACTCATTTGTGCTTTAGGGTCGTCGGTGTGAGGCCAACGGGGTTGGTGGCATTGCCGGGATTGTATAAGTATCCGCCGATTTCCATTTGTTCATTCTCATCCTCATCTTCATCCTCATTCGCATCCTCAACCTCAATCTCAACTCAGAAGCTTCTCAATCTTTGTTACAGCATGAAGTTTACTTCTATCCTTGGCCTCGGTGCCCTTTTAGCTGCCTCTCCGGTTCTCGCCCACTGTATGTGCTCCTCTCCCTTCATCCATATTTCCAGGATTCCGTTTGTACCTCTCAGTGGAGTTCTTGCTCAGCTTCCTTTCACCTCATTCTGACTCCAACTAACATCATTCTCAACTTCTAGACAAGTTCACCCGCTTATTTGCCAACAATGGCTGGCAACCCGACATGAAATATATCCGCCCATGGACAGCTGCAATCTCCGACGATGGATATGTTGCAGACATCAACAGCGCCGACATGCGCTGTCACGCCAATGCACGACCTGTCAACGAAATCATCACCGTTCAGGCAGGACAGACGGTTGGCTTCGGTGTTGCCGGTAGTAGGGGGATTGTCCACGAAGGAGTCTACACTGCGTACCTCGCAAGACTTCCATCCGGGCAGGCTTTGAGATCGTGGAATGGTGATGGAAACTGGTTCAAGATCTGGGCGAAGGGATCTACGGGTGTGACGTCGGAGAAGATCTTGTTCGATATGAAGAGCACAGAGTGGAAGTTTGATATCCCAAAGAGGGTACCAAGTGGACAGTACTTGCTTAGATTCGAGCATATTGCTTTGCACAGTAAGTGTTTTGCGGTTGGGATACGAAGAGTGGTTTTCTGACTGTGTCTAGGTGCTGGCGCTCCTCAGTTCTATATTTCTTGTGCTCAGCTGGACATCAAGAACGGAGGTAATGGCAGCCCAACTGGCGATCGGAAAACGATCAAGTTTCCAGGTGGTTATAAGAGAGGAGATCAATGGTTGTTTGGAAGCATCTGGTGGCCATTTGTAAGTCTTTGTGTTCAGGTTCTATGACGTTAACGTTGTAGAATTACTTTACTAATGCTGTGATAGCGCAATTGGGAGACACCGGGTCCAAAGGTCTGGAGTTAATGGCTTTAATAGCGCTCAGGTTATGCGCAGTCATTTGCTTGAGGCTTCGGGAAGCTTGAGAATTGTTACGGGGAGTTGGTGACGCTGCTGGGCAGATTTATAGAGCTAAGTAAAGGTTATAGGATGGATGTTTTTCGTTTATTTTGCAATTGATTTATTTGTGGGACGTGTTGTTTGAGTTGGACGCTCTCTGCTTTCCAATCATGAAGTTTTTTTGCTTTAGCAATCCCGGACTCCATGCCGTCCCTAATGACAGAACTGACTAGACTGCTTGCGCCTCTTGACTGTAATTCAAATGATTGCAGTTCCGATATCGATGAATTGGCACTTATCCTCTAGCTCTGACCCCGACGGCCTGAGTCTGATACTCCATAGAAATATTCGAGCCAGCTTCTTAGAGTCCCTCGATTCTGATATCTACTTAGTAGCTGCGAGGCGTGCCTCAGCCAGCCAGCCGTGGTCAAATCGGAAAATGATCTCCAATTAGGACTCTAACAACCAATTTCGATTTTTGCAAAATATGTAGAGCCGCCTAACCTTCAAATATGTACGGCAGACTTGCAGGAGAACACCGTTCAATCAAAAACGAGCTCTCGAGTCTTCTTAAGTTTCTGCTCTTCTTTCTACTATTCAGTTTTGCATTTACAAAGAAGTACTACTTGGTGCAACACTCAACGATCCGCCAACCCGGGGGGTGTGAATACCGGAGAACTCAACCCCACTTACTACTTGCTGCCTTCTGAGTTCGTGCATCTCGCCTATCCCATCCACCCCAGCCTTAACAGACTATTCCAATCCCTCAACACCTCCTCCTCAGCTCAGGTAAGCCTTGTCCCTTCTTTTGCTGCTGCATTCACTGCGTTGGGTAATTCTTAAGTATACTTCTCTAACAAAATCTATTACAGTATGTCACATCATTCAACACCCGTACCCATCGACGACGACTTTTTGGCAACCCATCCCTCACCACCGCCATCGCGCTCGCCTCTTCTCGAGCCAGTAACGTTAGCCGACGAACTCCATCAATGCAGCATCATCAACACCTCATTCCGCACCTTCTACAGCTTTCACCTCCAGTACGACGATGATACAACCTGGAGTCAGCATTACCTGGTGTCAAAGGGCCGCTAGAGGTTGCCCGCCAGTGCATGCATCCTTGAAGGAGGCACGACGGCGATGGAGATCTCGCGGGCTCTGGCAAAGCTTGGCTCGGTACCCATGGAGGCTTTGATGAAGTTCATTGGGGAGAAGACAAAGGAAAGTGGTGGGAAGGAGCAGGCTATTTGGTTTTTGCATGTCGAGCAGGCGACGAATGCGAAGGGGCAGGGGTATACCAAGTCGATTGTGATCTCGCTTGTGGAGGAGGAGTAATGGTGGATAAAGGAGATTGAGGATCGAATGGTGGATGGTAGCCGGTAGGTAGTCGAGAAAGGGCTGAACGATGGTTGCGTGCCCAGCTTCCGTGCTCATGGCTTAATCCCAAATGATTCCGTTATGTTTCTCCCGTTTCCAATCCTCGATACTCTCTCTTGGAGCCTTGATCGAAATGTAAGTACTTCTGCTTGGCTACGACAATGAATACGCTAGCTTTCATTTCGTTCTTACGTCGGTTCTGGTAAAATCAGAATCAAGGACACTTTCGTTGCTCGTCTTAGTATCAAGTTATCACCATGCAGCATGCACATACTTAGCTGTTCTCGATCTCAATTAACCATTACCAGCGAATATAAAACACAAACGAGCTATCCGAATTTCGGTTGATACTTAGAGGGACTTCTGTAAACAACCAGTTGCTCAAAGCTTGCGGATATCTTTTGACTTTTGGAGTGGTTCCAACGATGATAATTGGCTATACTTATGGACACTCGATAGGACAAGCGATCAAGCAACATTTCTAGATTCTTGACTTCACAAAGTACCAATTGCTCTTCAAATTCCGAGTACCGACCGGCCTTCGACCCGGAAGTCACCTTCAGTCATATCATTCAGGTTGCCTGCATACAGGCTTATCGCCAGTCTTCCAAAAGCTCATTTGCTGCGGTATTCATACTTAATGTATTTGCTCATTTGTGAAGAGAAGCTCGAAGGTATTGGACGTAATCGTACTTACTTCTTATGCAGCAGAATCCATTCGCTTTATTCCGGATCATTGTTAATCCGTTTGAATGTTCTGGAAAGGGCTAGTGCCAACCCGCTTAGTTATCCTCACTACCTCGACCTCCTCAAACAAAGAGAACCCTCTCTTACTGTTTTTTTCTCTTTGGCAAGGCAAGATTCACAGTCAAGAAGAGGTTGGCAAGCGACAAGGTCTGCTCACAATATTGTCCTCCGGGGTTTTCAATACTAATCGATCCGATTTTCAGCTTTTCTTCAACTGCTTTCGCTCGAATCTGTCTGGATCTCTTGCGACCTCAGCGACACAGAGCCTTTGGTGCCTCACAAAGCTCACAGCATCAATTCTTTTGCTATTGCCCCTCACAAGCTGAGGCTGATCAGGTAGGCGCAGTCACTTCCTTTCTAAACGCAGCTCGGGGCTGATATTTTACAGTCAGCAGCAGACAAACGACGGCATTCAATTGAAACAACATCACTAAACATCGCAAAATCAGGTATGTTTGCTTTCCTTTCCATCATACTTCTGAGGCCTCGAACATTCTTTTGCTTTGAGATATGCTGCCTGGGTTTCGCACTCTAGCATTCCAATGATTCTGCTTTCGAGAGCTAACCAGAGTTTGCACCCAGAATCTCTCACCGACGACAAAATGGATCGCGATCAGTTTCCCGCTTCCGTCAAGCAGACCTCCCTCAGTAGCTCCTCCTTGTATTCCGTCGCCGCCAGCTCCAATGCTCAATCCTCCAGCCTCAGCTTGCCTATGGACATCGCCGACATTGAAGCCGCCCTCATTGCCGAAGAAGCAGAGCGCCATGCCCAAGAGGAAGCCTTCAAGAAGAGAAAGAAAGCTTTGGAAGAGCAGTTGGAGGAGAGAAAGAAGATGAAATCTGCCGAAGATCATATGGAAATCCAGGCAAGGTTCCATCAGCTTCTCGGCACTTGCTACAAGGAGTTGGGTGTAAAGAACATGGATAAGGTGCTTGAGGAATGGAATACTGCTATGGAAGGCATGGTGCAGAAGCCAAAAGAGGAGGGTGGGGTGAATCTCGGCACTCGAATGTCTGATTCAATGTGGGAGGATTACAAGAACACTGCGTCTGGTTGGGAATGGAATAACGAAAAGGGATACTTCGCGCCCGACAAGGATGCACCGCCGCGTACGATGACCGAGAACGAGAAGATGTTATGCGATATTCGTATGAAGGGAAGCCTTCCACAGAATCATTGTAATAATTGCTCAAAAATGTTTGTTAAGGCGGGGAAAAAGAAGGCCGGGGTGAGTCCACTCAGGTTTTGTTACTTCAAGAAGGTGTCAGTTATGGGATCGGACGGCAGTTTGACTGAAGAATGGGACTATGCTTCTGGATGCGCAAACTGTGCATACAATGGAAGCACCTCGACTTGCGTATTCAGGCGTGGAGAGTAGGCACAAGAGCCTTCAGTTTATAGTGCTCGGGTGGAGGTCCTAGTAGTAAGTATTGATGAAGCCGACACCTACGCAACTTCATATGGCTATAAAGTATTTGCATGACAGTTCCATGGATTAATTCAAATGAAATCTAATTTTAGTTTGGTGCTGCTTTAGAGGGTTTAAAAGGTTACTTCTTAAGTACTTTAAGTAAGTAAGTACTAAGTAAGTACGAGGTGGTGGGCAAAAATCATCGGTACAGACCAAGAGATGATCAGCAAAAGTTTGGCTCGGATTTGTGTGTCGATCCCACACAAAAACACAACTCTATTTTGCAGCTCTTGAACTGAGGTTCACCAGTGATTTTTGCCCCCCACCTCGTACATTGTACTTATCTCTTACCTGTTTATAATGTAAATAAATATTAAATATACTACGTCTTTGCCTTGATTAGCAAGACAAACTGTGTTCTGAAGGTCTGGCGGACTTTCTGCGGACGCTGGGATTGGCTAAGTAGGCTATACAACTTTACAGTGGTTAATAATTTAAATGCATCAAGATGGGATTAAAGTCAAGCTCGTGGTTGAATGTACTTCATCCACTGGCAGCACTTTAGATACCATGCATTCCATGCTGCTCAATCGGTATAATGACAGAAAAGCAAATCAGCGCCCGATTGAAGGGGGGGGAGAATGACTGCCTTCAGCTCAAACGAATTCTGGAACCCAATCTAGAGGAATCTCGTCCCCTTATAAGCTTTATAAAAAGGGATGGATACAAAAACGACCAACCCCGGACTCGAACCGAGAACCCCCAGTACCGGAAACTGATACGCTACCATTGCGCCAGTTGGCCTGTTGATGTGGAAGAACAAATTTTGGTTTTATATAATCACACTTTAGAGCATTCAGCCCAGTCATCGATTGTTTTCATAAATTCCGCCTCGACAGCTGGAGTACCTTCTCACTGTCAATTGGTAGATCTAACTTACAGACTGATGTAAGAAGTTACCCATACAAAGCAAAGTACGAGTTTGCATCATGATATCAGGGACTGGAATCTAAAGGGAACGTCTTGCAGTGATGTAAAGGGCCCGGGCTTGCAAGTTTCAGGCTTCTTTAACAGTCCTTCTCAGATTCGCAGAACAAAGCTTGCAAAGTATATGCCCATAACATGCATCCACGACGTTAAAGTTGAACGACTTGATGACAAAATCTGCCTTGATCACTGTCTCTGTCCCAGCCCAATTCTACCATCATGCATCCAACAATGTCACGCATTTCTCTACACGCCATTTCTCAGAAAAGAACAACTGGGTATTTCCGTCCCATACAAGCCGTTCTCTCTCCAACACAACAGAGCGGCCAACTGACCAATCCAAGCCCATCTTGATCTCAAATCAGACGATAAGTTGTCCTGTTTCTCAATCAACTTGCGTTCATCCTTACCTTCCCCACGATCAAGGGTACGTACCCGCTGCCAGATTTGTCTCATCGTCTCTCCCGCTACCAGCTCAAACCAACCAGACGAGGTCCCAACATCGAGCGGGAAACGGGCAGGAATATTTCCACAACTGGCAACTCCGTTCAAGATTCGGTGCTAAGGCAGAGCTTGGGGTTCCAGAAAGCGCCGGGTGACTTGGCGTTGGTGGGAGCGGTGATCACCGGTGGGCTTGCCATTGTTGTCTCGATGGTGGTGCGGGCGGTTGGGGTGGTGCGGAGTTCCGAGTAACGCTGGCGGTGAGCTGTTGGCGGTAGGGGCGGCGTATGAGCGGTAAGTGAAGGCTTTGGAGAGCTTCACCGCAGTCATTCCGGTAGTACCATGTCGAAGTCTTCAAGCCTTGAAGTTGTCTTGTGCAGAATCTTCGTCAATTCGTCAGGTTTCGAGGTTGTTGTTGTGGTAAGGTTCTCGACCGCTCGTGACGTGGCTCCTCTCAGCTTCCCTGTCTTCTCCTCACCAACCACAACCTCCGAAGGCCTCGAGATCAAACTCACCACCAACACTCCCTATTTCCATCGTCGGCAATCCTCCAATCACCATCGCAAAAGCCGACAACCAATCACTCCTCGCTCCCAGAAAATAAGCTTCCTTGGCCCTGCTTGCGCCATCACCTCGAAGCTGGCCAAGATCTCGAAGCGCTTCGCCACTAGCCGTCGCTATTTTTGTCGCTATTGGTTGGAATGCTCCGAGATGTGGCTTGTGAGGTCGAACGTATGTTGAAGATTGCCAATTCGAGATTAGAATTCGGACAAGGGCGAAGATGTTGGAAGTCGAGGAGGAGGCAAACGCAGAAACCGGTAAGTACTCCGTACAGGTCTCCGGTCGTCACGAAGGTGGGTGAGTCCCCCTCCAGCAGCATCAACAAACGAAACGAAACAAAAACATCAGCAAGCTGAACTCATCTCGCCCAGAACAGCGACTGAAGCTGCGAGGGACCGACACCGGCACTTCATTGGCTCCTCCCTTCTTGGATCGTCATACCCGCGCTCGAGAATAGTCGAGATTAGGGCCGTTATATTTACGTCGCAAACGGCTTCCCTCCTCAGTCCAACAGACAAACGATTGGCTCGCCACGATGCCGATGAGGCTCAACGGTAATGATGGCGAAAGCACACTCTGGACGTTGGTTGGACGGCGCACAACACTGGATTCAAACGAACCACACTCTTGGTGCATCGAATGAGCTGCCGGCGGGATCAGCCCAAGGAAACGGTGCTTGGGAGCATCTTATCGCATCAAGTTCTCTCCATCAACCCGACTCGACCTCGACCGACACCCAACACCACCACCGCCAGGACGGGGAAGAGGGAAAGCAAAAAGCAATTGTGAGATGAGCGGAAGTTGCAGGGGTGTCGCAGTGCACAAGAGGGCATCTGATACCCATCCGATGCAGGTCTGGGCTGGAAGGTTTCAGGTGGTGAGGTCATTGCTGGGTATGTTTCTGCTTGCTTTTGTTTCGTTTATGGTGGGGAGGCGTTGGGTGCTTGAGGCGGCGGGTGGGCTTGGTGGGGTTGAGATTTGCGAACAGGTGGGATGGCAGTGATGAATGACAGGCAGGTTGAGTGCATGAGGTTGATCATACTGCTTTATTGATAGCCACTGTAGCCCGATAGATGGCAATCAATTATGCGATGCGATAGTAGATGGATGCTGATGATTGTGGTGCACTTTAGACTTTAGACACTCCCGAAATGTCCTTCCGTGAGGCTCAACTTGCTCCCTTCTGGAATTCAAATCCTTCCGTTCGCAACCAAGCCCCAAGCTAGCAACACACTGTCCACACCGCCGCATTCCGCAGTACTCAGCCCGACAAATTCCTCCCCACACCCATTACGTCGGTTTGTCTCAGTCCCATTTCGGTAATTTCGTCTTCTACAAGGGCTTCCACTATGGTACCTCCGAGGAGAGTCAAAGTACGTACTTCTTCTTACGAACGAGAAGGATTTTCAGCCACAAGCGCAGCACCTGATTGGCTCTTTGCCTCCCACAGACACATCTCACCCAATCATTGTCAGCGAAACATTTCGACTGGAAACATTTAGAGCTTGGGCGACGACTTGGATTGACTGGGATCTACTACTTGTTTACAAGATGTTTCTGGGACTGGTGACCAAGTTCTCGGGTATGCACGGTTCGAGGAGCAAGACATGGGCATCTCATGTGGATGTGTGTGGGTGGAAGGAGGACGGAATATGCCTTGCTTGCTTGACAGCTCCCATGCCCTATGCATTGAGAGAATTCGACTTGCAGTATTGAAGAATCCACAGGCGACAGCCTCTACAAACGCAATGCCTTGAAGGCTCGATGTCTTCAATACGACCTACTCTATCTTTGTGCGATAGCAGCCTATCGCTCATCATCAATCAAAGACATCAGCATCAGCATGGAGCTCAATCGGTGAGATGCACAGATACCCGAGCCCGAGCCTCAGCCAACACTTCAGGCATCTAAGTTACGCATTCATTCAGCAGCCTTCGCACCGCGCTGAGTAGTAGCGAAACTCATCTCATCGCACTACTTTTCGCCACGGCCTTCAGGCTTCCACAGCAGCTTGGAAGCTTGCGCAGCTCAACGCTAGAAGGAGTCTATGTTTCTCAGCAACCAACAACGTCCCGTTTCCTCGTCGCTCTTCGGTCGCTTTAGTCAACTGTGGCTTGACCAAATTGCCGAAAGCGGTAATTTCGAGTGCTGCGCTCGAGGGCAACGCAAGGGCAGCTTTTTCTTTCAGGGCAAGGGTGCGGTGCGCACGGTTGCCTGTTTGAGATGGGGATGGAGGTCAAACGGGTGGTGATCTGTGAGCTTGTGGGTTCGAGGTCATGGCTTGCCACATTGGAGTTGGATGGTGAATGGCTATGGGTTGAGGATGGTGATGGCACAGGTGGTCTATTGCGAGAGGTTTGTAAGAGAACAAAGGCACGGATTGCTTAGGAAGGCCTATTCCTGATGGAAGCAGGTTTCGACCGATATGGTGGGTACTATATCTGAGGTAGAACATGTTATGAGCTGCTATTGGGGTGATCGGGCAAGATTCCCATGAGGACTCGGATGTTGGCTCGGAGCCGGAAGGAGGTGGAGTGGGTACAGTGCAGTGTCATATGGGGTGTTGAGGAGTACATGATGCACTTCATCAATGTTTCTCGCATGCGACATGTGGTATGTAAGAAAACCCATGTTTGCTTCTTGTTGTGATCTCCATCCTAGCTTACCAAGTAGGAAAGAATGCTTGGGCCCGTCGGGAATGTCATAACACCACGCAAACGAAGACTCATCACAATTCAACGGTATGCTGATCCTGGACTTCGGAGATATTTGGTCTCGGGACGTTGGAATGGCGGTCCCTTACAGAATTGGGGTTCCGAAGGTCCGTTTACCCCCGGCTGGTATGAGTCACCGGTGTTTATGTGCTCTTGTCGTGGTTTAGTTGTGGGTAGTAGGTAAGATTGAATATTGGGATATTGATGTAGGAGATACACAAGGTCGAGAGTGTATTGATATTGGCACGATCATACTCGCCTGGAAAATGACCTGTCGAGTACCGCGCCCATTGTCAGTTCCGGTTACCGACTGCAGCCAACTACATTACTGTACTTGGGCCTTCTGCTATTGATGTAAGGGGCAACCTGGAGAGACAACATTCGAATGTGGAGTGCATGCAGCTGATTCAATGCAATAGCATCCCACTTACTTGCGGCTCATCTTCGTATTCTTCTGATATGGGATTAATATGCAGATCGGTTCAAGTTATCTTAACTCTATTAGCAAAGGCACCACCAAGTATAACATATGACACCCTCAGATTGCTTTTTACAATATCCTCACCATGTCTCGAAGAACCTCATTGGGACTCGGTTACGGGCGGGATTGACGTCTCAACCGAGACTGCCCCTTCCGAGCCTCTCGCCCAAGATCTTTGTCGTTGTAGCACAGGCTGTGCCTGGCTGGAAGGCAACAACACGTTACCAAGTTGGTGTGTCACCTCACGGGAATTCGATTGTCGAAGGCTCGTTTGGACAGGGTTAGATTGGTAGGTTGAGGAAAGCAGGTATAACAGGCTGCTTAGGTGGGAGGGATGTTGCCACAGTAATCGGCCGAGCTGTGTTGATTATGGATATAAGAGAATCCTGGTGGATTTGTGGCCGGATGAGGAGGGCTTGTGCTTATTGATTTCCGGTAGCCTTCCAACAGATTGGGGGGCTCTTATGTTTACGTACCGCGAGTATAGTACATACATACTAGGCCACAAGTGCAAGGCTTTTAGTACATAGAGGATACTTTATGTAGGTTCTAGATTGAACAATATCCGGTATGCCTAGATCTATAGAATTCGATATTTTGCCAGTGCTGATATGATATGTCGACTGTTACGTTCTGTTTGCTGGTGCAGCATCCTTGCGGCTTGATGAGCTTTGCAAAACCTATGATGAGGTCATAGGGCTTGGAATTAAACAAAAGCATGCACTGCGTTTGGTTTCCAGTCCTTCAATTGAGCCTTGGATTCGTTTACTACTTCTTACTCAAGGGGCAAGCAGTACTATCGCGATATCTTCCTCATGTACCATGCGCACCAATCACGGATAGATATTCGGATACCCGAAAGTTTTGTTTGCAGGTAGAACGGATATCGAATCGGGAACTGCACGTTACCAGAATTGGAAATATCTCTTCTCGTTGTGGAAGTGTGGCGCTATTGGATAATTCACCGCCAGTGCAAAGCCTCTGCCTACTACTATGTATTTAAGTGGCTGTCTATTGGTGCCGCTTCCACTGCCGCATTCGGGCATGAGTTGCTTGGTTGCACTTGTTTCTGGTAGGCGAAGCAAGGCGTTGCTCGAAACATTTGGAATGTGTGAGGCTCTGGCCAGGCATGAGATTGTAAGGACAGAGATTGGGACATATAGAAAAGTTGGATAGAGTATATGCATAATCATCAAAGGCTTTGCAGTATGTAACCAGAATTGCCCCACTATGCCCCACCATGTATTACACTCTGAGGTGGTAAGGTGGTGTTGGAGGTAGACGGCACGTAGGGGTCTGAGAGGGCGATACGCACGGGCCAATAAATATGCTTGGCGCACCTTGCTCTGCAACTCCGAAGGCCATCTTGACATCACCTATACCGATTTCCGGACTTTCCCACTCCTGATACCGTGGCATTTTATCCTACCCACATCTCCTACCTTTCTCATCCCACGAATCTGGTCGAGTTGCGTTGTCAGCAGTGGAAGAAACATTCACAAATAGAACTGTCGCTCGAGTCTCGGCCCCAAAAGTCCATCTGCACGTCCGAACAATTCAGGCACAAGTCGATGCGACTAGGCGTCAGCTTTACAGCTTCCATGCAGCATGCAAGCTACTGTAGCTACGGCTTTACACCTGCAGAAATCGCTGTAAGTTGAATCCCAGATCAGCGGAAAGATCTCGAAAGCTTGGGATCCTTATGGATGCGATGTTGTGGATGCCTTACTGACAAGAATTGGTGCCTCTCTGCCCTCTTGTGGGCTGACACATTTACCGCCCTCGAGGAACGAAAATCCCGATTAGAAACGACTTGTTGAAAGACACCGGCGTCTCTGGCCCCAGAACCCAGTAAGGCTGGCCGGCACAGCTTCAAAGATTCAGCACCACGAAACCGTCTACCTCGCGAATCAACACATCCGATTGCCGACCGAGAATTTCAACCCCCACCCGGCCTGGACCAATCTCAGTTACTCACGACTTTCGCCTCACCTCACCTCAACATCATTCGTTTCAGAAACACACCCAATTAGAAACTCCCCGTATCGCATGAACCCTGCTTAAACGAGCTTACGTCACATGCCGCCCAAAGCCTATTGTACTCGCCCCGGGCGAGAAGGTTCAATAGCCTTCACGGTTATGATATCACCGGAAGAGAAAGTTGAAGGTGGCGATTAGGGAAGACGTTAAGGACATGGTGTTTATCGGATCAGGCTCGCCTGTGATGTCTCGGGTTGAAACGGTCGGTTGGAGCATAGGAAGGCAGTATACAGACGCTCCTCGATGGAATCCTGCGACCAGATGGAGGTGATAATGATAGTCAGGATGAATACTGACTCCTATATCATATGGAACTCTTGACGGAGATGGGACGGAAGAGAATGGACATGGGCATTCATCTTACCGTGTCCACATGGAAGTGATGAAACCGGACGGATACGGCCTGGGGTTCATGGGTGGAGGGAACCAGTCTTGATGCTGTGCTATTAGGTCAGTAGCCTTTGCATGGCAATGGCGTGCGGCATAGATGTCGGCTGGATGGAATGGAAGCCATGGGAGAAGGGTGGGAATGTGCAGCTGCGGCAACAGTTACTGTGTTGCTACTTATCATGAGGTGCGGATTCCTCTCCGGTTTTGTCTCCTGATGAGTACTGATCAATTGCATCTAGAACCTTTACTCAGTACTTAGTAGTAATAGTCAGTTTCGACCATATCTTCCAGCTATGATAGTTGAAGATACTCTACATGAGAAACATATGGCTGGGCATGACATTATTAATCCCGAAGAGACAAGGCACTAGCTATACATATTTATATGATTCCGTATCGGAGTTCTACGCTAACCGAGGGTCACACTCGGGCGGACCGTTGATTGTTTCGTTTCGCGACCGGTAGAAGTTGCCGAGAAGTGACGATGGAGTATTTCGTCCACTTGCGCCTTGCATCTCGTAGGACTTCACATACGCTTCGAAATGCATTTAGCTTTCAGTGCGGGATTTCTATGCCTAACACTGAGAGACTATGAACTTAGATTCAAGGCTTCTTGATCTGGGGCACAATCTATTCTCATATTTGCATCCCTTGTATCCTGCATTAAGTGAAGCCATGTAGTTTTGACAACCAATGATGTAAGTTGAGTTCATACCTAAATCTATCTCAGATCCAGATATGCTGACATGCTTCTCTTTCTGCAGTCCATCTGTTAATCCACCACACACATCACGAAGGATTCATTGCCTCTCCAATACGAGATTATAACTTGCAATATAAACAAGTTCTGACATCTCGATTCCATACATACGCCTGCTTTTGCGCTCCCGTATTACTGCGTAAATTGGTATGCATCTCGACTTGTCACGATCCCAAGGGCAAGGGGTCTATATACAGATCATATCTGCACATTATAGTGAGCTGCATTGCACAAAGCAGGTTCAGTGAGGCGACTGTATCACTTGCGTGGGGTATAATTTCACTACTATGCGTTGAAGGGGCAAGCGACCGTGATGTGTAGTGAATTGCTGAATACGGCGATCTTTGTGGACACATACTTTGCGTGTTGCTCAACCCTGTGGGTGCAGCTCGCGCTCGTTTGGCAACACAATGTGTACAAGTACAGGCTTCCTATGCCCGGCGAGAGTTTTCCTCTCCACTGCAGTTATGATAATTGCTTTTCACAATATAGACAGTTTCTATGAGGGAGACGTTTCCGATTGGAAGCCACAGGTTACTATATTACAATCATATCTCGTAGAACGAAGACGTCTTGCCGCGAAAGTATGTATAACCTTATGGTTGTTAGAACTGTAACTGCTTTTTGCATATGTTTGAGCTGCTAATGAACTGTAGAGAGGCCAGACATTCGCCAATCAACAACAATCTGTCTTGTATGTAACTGGCTTTGAGAAAGCAATTATTAGACAACTGATACGGATACTGACTTCAGTGTAGTGACGGCCATTCGATTTCTTATCAGCTAGACGGTGTCAAGACAATCCAAGCCAGCAAGTAAGAAGTATCTGAATACGCAGCGCTATAAGCCTTCTCAACTGAAAATAATCATCACTTCAGATTCCGAAACCGAACTACAGAGCTCAGAACTTCCATCTCAAAACCATTTCTGGTCGGCACGGTCATACAACACCGGAATCACATTTCTGGCCCCCAAATTCTCACTCCGACATCACGTTTATATTTGGGCCTCACGTTTTGCGCGCCTTGACCTCACACGAAGCACCGCAAGCAGCATCTTCGCCGCTTTGCCCATCCATCCACCACATGTGCTGGTCATACAGGCACATGAATAGCATGTCAATGGCACGCTCTCGCCATGAGATGTGCCATGAATGTCACTTGGCTATTACTTGCATATGGCGACAGCCCACCCATTCCAACTGGCGGAGACACCGTGATGCTTATGAGAGAGCTAGCTTGGTGTTTAGTTACATAGGGGGAACTTACTTTGGAAACGGCACAGTTTCCTACAAGTCACATCCACTGCATTTGGAATGCGGAAGCCGGATACTTGGAAGAATGGAGGTCCGGAGAGTGCTTATACTCTGAATGTGTAGTCAGCTTTGAGAAAGTCGACGACAGGTCACCAATCGGGGCATTTCCTGCTACAACGGTAAGTAAGCGAAGAATGATGATGATGATGGAGTTGATGAATCTGAAATACACATGTGGAACTAAGGCAAGAAGGAGGTGTATTTGCATTCATGCGTCTTATGTGGAGTGCACCTCTACTAATCCACATCCGACAAGCCCGACATCAATTGATCAACCTCAACGGCGAACGCACAAGCCCGACGTCTCAAAACTTCACCATACTTTGGCTCAAAGAGGCAACTTTCCTTCACTACAACCTGCAGAGTGACCTCTTCTTTCTAACCTCATGATTCAGATACTGCATCGTCGATGTCTCCACAGAACCAACAAAGAGAGATATCCCTCAAACCCCACCGGTTCCTGCTTTTCAGCGAGTCATTCCACGGTACTTCTTCCTGTGCAGATTCCCCGAACCAAAGACCAACACCGACCCAAACCGACAGGCGCCCTCCCGGAGATACCTCAAGAACCCCCGTTGAACCGCCTCCAAGGCAGAGCTAAATCCCGTGACTTTGAACAACTACCTAAGCCCATACTGTATTGGGATATCGGTACAACGGCTGGCTCGATTCCCCATAGGTGATGCTATCTGGTTTGCTTCTTAAGCAAGTTGGAATCTGGCGGGAGAGGGGATGGCGCCGGAAAAACTCACTGGCGCGTGATGTTTCCTGCAGTTGGAATCTGGACGGATGTTTCTGCAGTTGCGTTGACTTTAGAGCTGGTGATGCACTGTGCAGAGGGATGTTGTGGTTGTGATCGATTGTCGGACCTTGCGGAAGTTAGCGCCTACTAGCAGCCTACGGTGTTTTCTGCTTCAGGTCTCACAGTTTCGCAGATATGCAGTCTCTCAGGAAACAGCGTCTAGCTTTTACCGACACAGTCAAGATCTAGTTATCGTGTGTGAAGAATCCTCCCAGCCTCCCGTGGTGTTTCTTTTAGCACCCATCTTTCCTTTCATCACTCCATATTAACGATGATCATCACCTTAAACGGATCTCTAAAAGGGTTCAAGCCTAGGGATCTTGGGATCGAAGCTAGAACCTCGCTATTCTGGTGCCTGGCTAAACGCTGCAACGGTGCGACATGGAGCCGACCACGACCGTTGGGACTCAGGGCGGGTATTTTTGCTGCATGAGATGAATTGCCAGATGGAGAAACGGTGGTACCGTCACATCTTGACCACAGGATAGCGCTTCCTGATATCTTAGGTACCTTCGGAGCAGGCAAGCCCGAGGATACGAGTCTGTACGAGTACATAGGGTACCAGGGAGAGGCCATAACTAGGCACGAAGCCTAGAGTTTCTCGGTATCACCACTGTCAACTCCGTGACGATACCGAGGATTACTTCAGCGCGCCTATGACTTCTTAGGTTTGCTGCAGGTATGGCCGATTTTCCAACGGCTACCCCCATCCCATATCTGGAGATTCTGGAGTCGTCACAGTTGCGCTTGCGGAGATGAACAGAACGGGATGGTTAGTGATCTGATTTAGATTTAGATTGCGACAACGAGCAGGAGGGTCTTGTGAGGAACGAGTTGATCACTTCCTTTTTGGCTCCAGAACGACAACAGAAGGCGGCAGGATATGGAAGCTTCAGGTATCCGTCCGGACTGGTTCTATTTCGAAACTGCTACATATCATATTGATTCACAGGTGTCGTTGCATACTGACCAGTACTTGTAGAAAGACATTCGGAAGGTACATCATATGCCAGAGGCCATAAGGCATAATCCGCTCTTGCCTGCCAGCCTGAGATGTGTATGAACTCAAGTTTCTTGCGACAAATGATACAGTCCAAGCCCAAGCACAAACCATGCAAACTGACCAGTGTAGCATGAGATGGCATGCCAAAGCACGCAACCGCTGCCTGGACCCGTAGCTTTCTTTGTCTTTTGGTGTATGCTGCCGTCGACCAACGTATGGTGCGCCTTGTTATCGCAGCAAGAGCAAACGCAATGTTGATGGTGCGATGGGCGGATCTATGCTGCTTCCCGAAGAACCTGGCCGGTCGTCGGATTAATTATGGATTTGGGGTTGACGAAGGAATGAATGTGGGATCGTCTGGTGAGGTCGGTAGGTGGGTATGTAGTCTATCTTTTCGGAGAGGTTAGTAGGGATATGGGAGATGAGGGTGTGAAGAGGTACCTTAGTGTGGGTAGTATGGAAGCATCACGATGATCCGCCCTCCATCACAAGGTCGCCTGGGGTGCACACGACTGCTCAATCCTTGACACCCAAGGTCTCGGTAGGTGAAGGCTCCTGCAGCAAGGAGATGAGTTCAAAGAGCAAGCGAAGTGCACAGAGAAAAGGTTTTGCGAGCACGGAGTCTCTTGGTGGTGAGAATCGTATGTAAGAGCTACTCTGAGAAACGTTTCAAATCTTGTCGTGTGTAACTGACGGCATCACGAACCGAGAGCAGGAGAAGAGTGGGATTGCTGACTGTTCAGCATGGGGTCCGACGAGCCTCCGAGCGGCTTTGCTTTGACTTGCGATCATGATGATGAAGATGGCAAAGTACTGAAGATTTGCTCAGGATCTTCGCGATACTCATGGCGAGCGAGTCGACCGCTCTACGCAGAGTTTGCTTTTAGAAGGTGAAACGGGTGTTGGAGTTTTGGTGTTCGGGAGAATCTTGAGGATTTTCGCATGCCGTTTTTAGGAGGCGACGACCAGAATAGTGCATTGGTGCCACCAGCCACAGTACACCAACCTTCTTATGGAATGGCAAGAGCGCGAAGGAAAGTCGAAAAATAATTAAATCGGCGAATTTCCGAATTTAATTTCCCGAATTTCGAATTTCGTCTTGCCATTTGTTTCTCAATTTCCCCTACAGGTTTACTGCGAGCTGCGTCTCCATTCTCTCTTATATCGAGTCTTTCCCTCGTTTTAGTGATCCTCTTGTGTTTCCCACTACTACTCTCATTATTATTATTTTGTTTATTACTCCTTCTACAGGACCAGGCTGTGCTGAGTCCTCAAAGTCGATTCCCTTCCTTTAATATTTGTTTGCATTCCTTCCAAAAAGTTCACGGCATCATTCCCATCTTGCTCGACCACATTCCCTTCTCGAGTATTACAACAGCATACCGACAAACAACTTGAACAACAAAGGAATCAGACTCCTTCTTGACCTTCTTTTCTAGCTATCTCTTGCTTGTATGTCTCCTCAGCTCCTTCCTTCCGTTGCTTCGCCCTGCCTCCTTGCCTCGTCGACTCCTTACTTGACTTGTGGTGGTAAACAACAACGGGAAGTTGGTATGGCATGAAGGGTCATATTTCTCAACGTGGATGTCACATACTGCTTCTTAAGAGAGGAAGAGGAGTGGCAGTGGTTGTCCTTCTGCAGCGGCTCATGTTGAATTGTAACCGGGCTAACACGTCATTCCGTAACAGTCAGTTCCTTAACAGTCAGTTCCTTTCACATCTTTAATACAAGCCCCGTGTCGACGAAATCCCGCTGGTCTGGTTTTTCTTTCCATCGTCTTCTTCAGTCTTTTGGATTCACCTCTTTAATTCGTTACGTCTTCGTCTCGCCCGCCAAAAGGAGAATAGCAAATTCTTCTTTGACCAGTCTTCTCAAATACTTCTCTCCACAAACCGAACAACTTTCAACCCTCCTTCACCCATCACGAACGAACGAACGAACATCTTAACGACCGACGAGACCGCCGACACGCTCCATCATTAACGCACATCTATTAACGAAAGAACGATCAATCATGGACTCACTACAACAATACCGCGAGGTTGCTTTGGGACAGTTCGTCAGACGACCTGTGAGCAGGCAGATGGTGGCACATTTGGCGGAGAAGGCTTCATCGGTGATACGATGTGAGGCTGCTACCTCCGGCTATTCGGCTCATCAACTCCCTCCAACACCGCCTTCGACACCTCCACAAGACCTCCCATACATCCCATCGATCGAGAGATTCATTGCGGAGTTGGTCCAGAGGTCACAGGTTCAGACGGCGACGCTGATGTCAACGGTGGTATACCTGGAAAGGTTAAGGAAGAGCCTTCCAAATGTCGCGAAGGGTGGAAGATGCACTGTCCACAGAATCTTTTTGGCCTGCTTGATTCTTACTGCGAAGAATCTTAACGACTCGTCGCCAAAGAACAAGCATTGGGCAAAGTACTCGCATGGTCTTTGGAACGGAGAAGGCGAGCCGCCTTTCGGCTTCTCTCTCACCGAGGTGAACCTCATGGAGCGACAACTCCTCGGCCTACTTGACTTCAACCTTCGCATCTCCAAGTCAGACCTTATCGATGAGCTCGATGTTTTCATCACTCCATTGGTCAACCGCATGATTGAGAAGGAGCAGGAGGAGCAGACTGTTCGTGCTGCCAAAGAAGAACAAGAGCGTCTTCAACTCGCCCTCAAGGCCGTTTCAGCCTCCCGCTCATACTCATCAAGATCGGCTTCGCCTGCATCAATGCACTCTCCATCGCTTGTCGCCTCCAGATACAACTCTAGAGATCGTCTCGATCTGCCATACGCATCTCACTCCAAGACGCATCTCCCATCTCCAGCTCCATCCAGAAGGGGCTCTTCGACCGATATCCAACAAAGCAACTATGCCATCTCATACAGCCAGTACGCTCAGCACCCACGCCGCCGCAACTCTGTCGTCTCATACATGGACGACTCCATCCCAACTACTCCATCTTCGGGACCCGGTCTATCCTACTCCAACTCCAACTCATCCGAAGTCTCTCTTGATGCTTCACCAATGCTTCCAACTCCACCAACGATGTCTGGCCACCACGGGCCACTCTCGATCGGAGCACTTGCAGGTGGGCCTAAGGGACTCAAAAACAAAAGCAAGAATATCTTCACCCGCCTCTGGAGTCGTGATGACGAAAGAATTGGCTATGAAGCTACTCAACAGATCCGTGTTTGATACTCTTCTTGTCACGTGGAGTTGATGGAGTTTAGTTTGTCGGTGCATACTTATTGTTATAGGAGCATGATTGTTATTATTTGCATGGGACTGCGAGGCCTTTTTTCTTTATCATCTCTCTTTTAGATTTCCCGTCCTTTTTTCGCATCTCAATAAGTACCTTTCTACCTCTCCATCTTTTTCCGATAGGAGTTATGGTTATCTGCTTTGCTTTTCCTAAGCTTTCCCTTTTCTTATGTTTATCTTGTCGTTATTTGCATATGGAGGAGCATCATTGATAGTATTTCCTTTACTTATCTTTCCTTGCGATTTGTATGGTTGGTATCTATTATGTCTCTTCCTTCGGCTTTTACTGGGGGTTAGGAGTACGGGATATCTTTGCGGGCGTTCTTCTTTTTGCATCTTTATGGGATCTTTATGGGTGGCTGTATGTACTTATTTA
The DNA here is from genome assembly GCA_003788565.2 of Ascobolus immersus RN42. Classification (NCBI taxonomy): domain Eukaryota; kingdom Fungi; phylum Ascomycota; class Pezizomycetes; order Pezizales; family Ascobolaceae; genus Ascobolus; species Ascobolus immersus. The sequence goes on from ML119692.1 coordinate 35,892, forward strand.
CTAGGGTTAATGGTGTGGATACTCCAATGGGGGATGAAATGATACATATGTCTACAACTACATTGCCTTGTCTGTCTGCTTGCTTCGATGTGAACACATTTCCAATTGTTTATATGATCCGTCGCGATCTAAAGTATATTATGACAGCTAATTACCCCGAATCATGCTGTCTTACCTGTACTCATTGTCACTTCAGGACTCGCAGTAGGAATCCCGACTTTGTAATCGGCTTCCGATCTCTGCAACTCCAACACAAGCCATCATTCAGAAATCCAATTCCAAACCGCAACCACCGCAACCACCGCAAACGTAACGAAATCACATTCCTCTCCACCCTAGCCCTTTCAAACTCATTCTCATCCACCGCATTCCAACCCATCGCCGCCCCTAAGCCGCCCCATCCGCACCACATCCCAACCCGCTTACCGCTCACCATTCACCTCTCCTGCGTCATTCATCACCGCTAACGTCTTTAGCGCTTCGACTGTTTATTTTTGGAACAAGCGAACGTTTCTGTGCCTGAAAATGGGGCGGAGAAATGTTCGCCCGCTATCGCCTGGAGACTAACCAGAACAAGCTATCGGTGCGATAAGGATGAGCCATTGCCACGTCTGCTTCATCCTCGTCAACCAGCGAACGTGAGGGTGCAAACGATGAGTTTTTGTTGATCGACGACCCTCCCCAATACTTCGATGTCGCTCTTTCTGACTCTTGAACCACCCTGGATAGAGAATCGACAGATAGTTCCGAATTGCGGCTCCACACCGACCGGTCAGTCGCCAATTGAGCTCCAGCAGTCGCAACCATCCGCCTCATACCCCGCGCTCAACATCCTCCAAATATGCAGTGCCTGAACCACCAGATACGGAAGAGATTGGATATAATGGGGACTAGGAGATGTTTGTATGGAGTTTGATAGCATTGAGGAGAATGCGTCCTTTCTCGCTGCACTCCGTCAAGTTGGAAACCAGGCACGACCATGCTTCGGCTCACGATCTCGCTTCATTATCACCAGGTCATAGTTATCACCCATCGGTGCTATCAGCCCAAACTGCGACGAGGGGTTTGGCTCACGAGTTGGAGGTGTTGGGTAACTCATGGGAGGGACATCGAGCTCTGATTGATACACTGGAAGAGAGGCTATGGTTGAGAGAGGAAGGTAAGAGGGGTTTTCCTAGGCTTGCCAAAGTATAATGCTAATCAGTGACATTCAGGTAGATTAAGGAGATCGACAGTCGAAATGGAGCGATAGCATTGAAGTCCACCATTGCTTTTCACCGAGGAGAATCTTTAAGCATCGTGCCCCTGTTTCGTACGATACACTGCCTTTAAGTTCTGGAGTACATCGAAATACCGCAGCCTTCAGCATATCTACTTAGTACAACCAACTCACCGTACTTTTTGGTTACAACGATCCGACTTTATGGAGATTTTGGAGATGCCAACGTAGGACAGCCAAATCCGTGTGGTTTTTGGTCGATGAATAGGATTGGCAGGTCAAATACCAGTCAATCATGAGGCTTTCCAGTATTCGTACGGGGTCGAGGTGTGGCGGCCGGTGCACTCTGCCTGTTGTGGAACAAGTACGAATCTGCTGGATAAGTCTACATCACGCCATTTACAGTGGAGAGAGGTAAAAGGAAAGAAAAGCACACTGATGTTGATAGAGGCGGGGATGGTGGGATATTTCGCTCGTGCTGCAGGGCAGGGCAGGGCAGGGCCTTGGGTTATGGATTGATTCTGCCTGGTTCTAGCTGGGAGCTGAACAGGATGGTATGAGAGAGGACTTGAATTCAATTGCGGGAATGAAGCCTGGGGTCTGGCTTTCCTTTTATTTCTTCGATCGTCTCCACCATAATGTTTCTCACCATTGAACTCAATACTCCTTCTTCGTTTTGCAGTTTGGTCTCCAATTTTCCAAGGTGTAGCTTCCTCCTGATTTTGCTTGCCGGGGGTGAAGCACGATGTCTCGTTATAAGACTGCCATTTGCTATTGTTTTGTTAAACATAACTGAGAGAGTTGGCAGTTGCCGTCTTTTGAGCGTTCCTACGTTATGCATTTGTTGCATTATCAAAGTCATATCGTACATATCGTCTCCTGCTTTAACTTTACGGTTTTCGTATCTGTTTCACCAGTTGGCTGACATGTCGACGCTGTTTTCATTCCTGGAACAAAGGTAACATCTAAAACTCCGATCTCCACTTGATCTACTGGTCTTTTTGACAATCAGAAAAAAAAGTACCGTTTATAGTCTCATTGTTTCGAATCAAACGAACTTTGGAAGTGTCTACAACTAAAGAGGTGGCCTATAATCAAGTACCGATACTGATAAGGTCAAAGGGTACGTACCACTTTCTCTTTGTCTTTCGGTAGTGGGTGTGGTGCCGATGGGCGTAATAATGGTGGGACGCTGCATCTTCCCGTTGGCTCCCTGCCGGGCTCCTAATTGACACTTTGCGGTATTATCATATTCTTCAAAGGGCATTGCGAGGTGAATCTCTGACTTCGGAAGGTGTGAGGGGTGTAGGAGTTAAGCAGTAGCCGATTATCGGAGATAATCATTCTGGGCGCTTGGCAAGTTGAGGCTCATCTCTGGCGTCGGGAAACCAACAAAGCTCATCTCTCGGAAACGACCACGATCCGACTCAGCACGACCATGGAGACCCACGACTGCATCAGGTTCACGAGGACGCGTTTCTGCAGCTCATCAAAACCATCACATCATCGTCGTCAAGTTTACCCGAAAGTACGTTCAGGTGGTGCTCCCCTACCCCGCTTTGCCATCGGAACAGGCGCGCTGACAGTCTGGAGGGTTGTAGGAATGCTCTCTTGTGCCGCACAGCTACAGCAACCACACTCTCGAACATCCTGATGGAACGCTCAACTTTGAACGATCGGCTTCGATTTTGGAGGGCGAAAAGCTCGATGCTACACAGGCTTGCGCAGGTGACGGTCCGGTGCATGTCTTTCCTGTTGGTTCCTGCGGGAAATGCGTTACACACATACAGTTCAGCCCGACACACACACCTATTCTGATACACTGTGCCGGCCAACTACCGCAAATACGGTCTATCATGCAGGTATAGGTGCAGGATGATGTACCGTGAGTGCGTGGGTGTAACCGTTCGCGCGTTCCTCCCGAGGCAGTAATGATGGTGGGAAACTCTTTATCAGTCTGCAGCCTTGCCCCGGCTTGGTTGTCACCTTTCGCGACTTCAAACCGATTTCAACGAGCATCTGAGTACGGATACGCTCACGACAAAACTCAAAGATGGTGAAGATATCGTATTCACGATGGTGGAAGACAACTTCGGGAGCGACCATCACATTGTTCAACGACATTGCAATGGCACGAGGCTCCAGTGGAGATGAGGAAGAGTTCTCGAACAATTTGATCTCAGATCTTGCACCGTGAGTTCCCTGCATGGTTCATGGCTCCTGGTCTGACTTGGCTAACTTTTCAGTCTACTGGCGCTGTTTGGCGAGCAGTTTACAAAGCAGTTCATGAGCCACTCTCTTACGTTCTACGACAACATCATTTTCGCCATGGCACCAATTGGTATTATAACAGCAATTGTTGGCGCTATTCGGACTGGTGGCCCGGCCTGGCTCCGATCAGTCGTCGGTCGAGCGAAGGAGAACGATGCAGCTTCTCAAGTCGAGTACATGTCGTCTGTTTCACATGAAGTTTGCGAAGTATGGAACGGGCATTCAGTGGTTCGGATACCAGGGTCGCCGGATATTCAAATGCTCATCTATGTTTCGGATCGAGACGAACGGAAGCAAAAGAATAAGCAGACCCCGCGACAGATTGGAGAAACACGAACCTTTGGTGTTTTTACTCTCATGGACACCTTGGCACAGCAGCACGCCATCGACCTTCATTCGAAAGAAATACGGAAATCTTCGAAAGACTCACCTAAAGCAACTTTGGTGACAACTGAAGCGAAGCCAAATGGGCGCCCGCCGCTCCAACCCAATGGTATGCCCCTTGGAAAGACGCATAGACTAGATCTGCGGAACTGACTTTCCTCTTTGAAGCGAACGAACACAACATTACGTTTTACTGGGACTCGGAGGAGGGCGACGGAGACCCTGAAGAGCCGAAAAAGCATCGTTGCTTCGAGCTTTTTGAAACGTACAAGCTTGCTTCTAATATTACTTTGAACCTTTCACGCTGTAACATTGATCATTTGAAGATCGGTGCTGTCATTGGCGTTTTACTGCAAACAGCAACCCTCATCGCAAGTGGCCTCCTGGTATACATGGACACTCCTCGGGCTCGTTGGCGTCAGAAGAAAGGTGCAGAGGACGTCGAAGGTTATGCTTATCCTCTGAACGTTGTCGGAACAATTTTGCTGGCTATCGGAATGTTCGTCTGTGCATCCGTTATCGAACAAAGCACGATTGAATACAAATGGACTCATCAGCCACTGGACGACCGCAAAAAATCAACTAAAAACATTGCAGAAGGAGCGCTCGATGTACTCTGGGTGCAGAGGAAGCTCCTCATCAATGATCAGAGTTTCGAATCGTACGCACTCGTCGCCCCGAAGCCTCTTCATGATATTATAACGTCGTTTCCAACCAATTTATTCACCACTTTGGAGGAAAAGAAGGCGACTGATTCAGAAGGAGCCATGCCACGCCTTCCCGTTAACAGACCACCACATTCACGATCCAAGGGATCCAACGAAAAGACGCAGCGTTTACGGGCCATTATCTCTCGAATCTTCAAAACACTCGGCCTACGAGTTAGAAGCGCCAAAAATGCGCTTTACGTGGCATCCATCGCTGGCACAATCATCAGTACGGCCGGATTTATTATTCAGTTTGTAGGGCTACGGGCGTCCCATTGGTCTGCTGCTGTGACGCAGTTGATTGCTACCGTCATAATGATTGGAATCCGCGTCTGGGTCCGTCGCACTTTGATCGAAGAGCCTCTTACCCATGAGCTGAAGAAGGACCACGAGCTGGACTGGTTGGCGCTCGCTTTGCATGCCGATTTTCAGAACTTACGACAACGCAGCAATATCACGGAGAAAAAGCTGAATCCGAAAGTAGCGCGTTGGTACGTAGCAACGGGCACCAGTTTCACTCACTGCAAGAGCACGTTTGTGCGGCTGTCAAGCGCTACTGGCCAGGATCCACCGACTCGCAACCTAAGTAGTTCAGACGACACCAACGACGCTCCTTCTAGTAAAGGCAAGGACGTGCAAGTCACGCCGGCCATCGAATTCGATGCCGTTGCTCTTGGAGGCACTACGCAGTCCGAAGGCTCCACATCAGTTGCCTTGGCTCAGAGCCCATCACAAGAGGCTACTGACAATGCCGGGGATAAGCTACCGCCTCTACCTTTCGATAGGTACGAGAGTTTCAATCCTCAGGATACTTTGGAAATGCGGTTGCGTTTGGGCAGTCTTACGAAGTGGACAAGCTCGATGACTCAACGGGCTGTCAAACTGGCGTCATGCATCGAAGAAGTTCTCAATATGAAGAACCTCATAGATATTCCCGAGACGGAAAATTTCCTTGAGTGGTCCATCCCAGCCAAGATCTTCTTTCCCGATGAGGGCACACTTGATGTGGGTTGCTTAGAGAAAGGGCAAATCCGATTCTCTGCCAAAAGAGTGGACAAAGACTCCCTATGGGAGGCCAATCAAGCGGAGTTAGACGCGGCACTTTCACTGTGGGTCTACTACGGGAAAGAGATTGAGAAAACCCCAGAAGCAACGCAAAGCTCAGACTGGATTCGAAAGGAGAAAACCACCCACAGCGAGACGCGAGCCCTACGTTTACTGGGTCCTCTTACCGAGTCAGTACGACGTGACCTCAACTGGTGGATAGGTGGCGATGCGCTTGGAGATGTCTGCGAGTTGGAAATCAGCAAGCCCGCTTGCGAATCGAAAGACGCCGGCTCGGACGGAGGCAGCAAAAACCGGGCGGCAGATGGTAGTCTAAAGGAAGTTAGATTGGGGCAATCCGGAAAACAATCGGTAAATTCCCGAGCCGAAGCAGACCCGATCGACGCTCAGCATATAGAGAGGCCGGACGACAAGGGGATTGACGGCGCGCCACCACCATGGAAGATTGCATATGCTACACAGGAGGTTGAAGAAACCAGTGTGATCGAAATCAAGCGACACAAAGTTATCGGCTTTGTTGGTGACGGCCATTTTGACAGAGTTCCTTTCGAAAATCTTCTTGATTCTTGGTCGAAAAATGCAAAGCCGTTGTCCTTCGATCTGGAAGCCGCAATCCCCCCTCCGAAGGACTTGAAATGCCTCGCTATGTTCTCACATCTTCCCGTCGAAGAGCTGTTTACCACCCATCTCTTCACGGCGTTCATATGGGCAATAGCAAAGCGAGCGAAGAACATCACCGGCAAAATGCATCCATCGCATAAATTCGAACCGTCTTCGGCCCGGAAGCACTGGAATGGGCTTCGACTCGCAGATCCAAATCTGACGAACTTAGCTTCCAGTATAAGTGCTCTAGGGATGACTCGGAACATCGAGGAGGCACTACTGCTTTTCGTTCCAGCTTTCAGTGCACACGAAAAACTATTTGTAACTGATTCGATCGTACCTAGCGTTCATGGTGCTGCTATGGAATGCATAAGCTCGGATAATTGGCAGGAGGCGAGGACGTTGTATGACCGCCTTTTGGATATCTGTCAAAATTTACCAAAACGTGCTGATAGCTCGGTACCTCATCAATCGGACAGTACAGTAGTTCAGGGTAATCTTCTCGCCAAAGCAGTTGCATTAGGACTGTTCTTTGAGGATGCTTTAGCTTCGAAACTGGAGTTGGAAAGTTCGAGGGAGTTCCCAGATAAAGATGCCGTGGTCAAGCTGGAGGAGGTGGCTAGAACTAGCTTCACCGGATTCCACAGCGCCAGAAAGGAGGGCCTGCCGATGGTAGCCCAAGTCGATGTAGCTGGTGGGTCTCAAGGTGTTCCATACTACATGACGCGACTTCGACAGGTGATTGGGCGATACAGCTTTCCCGGCCTAGCTGAGCCCTCGAAGGCGCTGGTAAGCACGAAACAGAAAGCCTGGCTCACGTTCGATCCTGGAAGCTCAGACAACACCGACGAGGATTTTCACTTCATGGGATGGCAGAATTGTCATAAATCGGCAATATGGCCAAACTCACCCTCTGTAGACCCTGGAATTGAGGGTACGAGAACACCAGTGCCCGAGTCGGCTCAGGTCCGAGAGAATTCAGACACGTCTCGTAAACGAACGTCAAACGGTGAAGGCACGGATGTTTTGGATGCCAATGCAGTTGACGTACTCGGGAGAACACCGTTCCACTATCTTGGTAAGTTTGGAGACAGCTACCTTCCAGATTCCCATGAGCTGATACAAATAAGCGATGAGACGAGACCAAAATGCTTTGCAGGTGTTTCTAAATAGCATCCCTTCCAATATAGAGCATGCAACTAAAAAACACGATTTGTTCGGTTGGGCTCCAATTCACTACTTTGTTTGGATGACGCCTACGGCCCTGGAAGCCGACAGTTCTCAAGAAAAAAATATGGCCATTTTATACGACTACTTCTTGAACCAGAAAAGTCCTGCATTCGCGCTCAAGGATCCCTTTCACAAGACGCCACTACTCCTTGCTTGCTTAGCAGGCAACATTCATATAGTAAGAGCTTTGCTGGACAGAGGTGCAGACCCAAACAGTCGCTCCCCATCTGGGACCGCCCTGCATCTCACTGCGTCAAGCCGCGATCGGAAATACTCGGCTGAGATCACCAGACTACTTATCAACTCCGGTGCCAACGTAAAAGCCGTATCAGGAGATGATGGGACTGCGCTACACGAGGCGGCCAGGAGGAAGAACTTTGAGGTTTTCCAAGTACTCGTTCAGCATGGAGGCGATTCGACCGCTATTGACACCAAGCGACGGAGACCTGTTCAGATCGCTGCTTACTTTGGTCAAATTAAGTTAGTGCAGTGGGCAGTTACGGAAAGGGTGGACGCTGGGGGCGACCCCATGAGAGATGAACTGATTTCAATTGTTCTCGATCCCAATTCTTCGGCTGCAACCACGAATCGAACCTCTCACTCTTTGATCTTACTCAATTGGTACGCCGAGAAATTTGGATCGAAGCGAAGTCCCGAAGGAAGAACGGTACTTCATATCGCGGCAGGCTACAGTACCGAAGTCAAAGGCCACTTTTTTGCAGCTCTACTTTCTAAAGTTGACATATTTGCAGAGGACAATAAAGCGAAAACAGCTCTCCATGTCGCTGCGAAAGCTGGCCAGAAAGAAGTTGTCTACGAAATTATTCAGCTCTTTGACAAGAGAATTGCAGAGGCCTCAAGTAATCCTTCAGAGGAGCAAGACGACGATGGAGAGAACGCAGCGAGTGGCGGAGTGGGTTCAAAAGAGGCCTCCATTCGTTTGTCATACTTTCAGAAAAGGGACCTAAAAGGCAAGACTGCTTTGCACTTAGCTGCATTGAAGGGTCACGAAATGATAGCAAAACGGCTCCTGGAAGCTGCTCCGCCAGCTTATGCGGAAAGTTCACAGAAAGGTTCTATCACAGGTCAGCAATCGACCGAAATCGGGACTGTGAATCTAAACACGACTACCGTTCCACCGGAAAGTGCCTCCGCTATGGACAGGGCGGGGGGGAGTTCTATGATTGACGAGGAACGTACTACTTGGGCAAAGAAACTGCTATCAGTCGAAGATAGCATGCGACGCACCGCTCTGTTCGATGCGGTATTGGGTGGTAACCTGGAGATTATTCGCCTATTTATCGCAATGGGTGCTGAGATCGAAGCAGTGGATACGAACGGCCGTACGGTCCTTCATCTGAGCTGCTCCTCCGCAAATACTGGCATTGAGGTTCTTCTATTGTTGTTGAACAATGGCAGTAGCGAGGGGACAGTTGTCAACGATCAGGAAGGGCAAAAACCGCTGCATCTCGCGTCTGCGAACGGAAATCTCCAGCTTGTGGAAGTTTTGTGTCAGCACATGCTTCAGACGGGCCATGGGCCAGGCACCATCGGCAGCACCAACGCTGCAGGGCGTTCTCCCTTCTATATTGCCGCGTCAAAGGGATTTATCCCGATTGCAGAAAAGCTATGGACTTATGAGGATGGGAACCAGCAAAGGCTAAACGCATGGCTTCGCTTTGCGCTCGCCGCTCGTGATGTATCCGCGATAGGTTCACTCCTCACGCTAGGCGCAGATCCGAAGACAACCACAGAAGACGAATTTAGTGGACTTCCCTTGCACTGCGCAGTAAACGTCAACTCTTTAACACTACTCGACATCTTGGTTAAAAGCACCAAATCGAACTCTGATGAAGAAAGTGTATTAGACATCAACGGAACCGATGGGCTTCAAAGAACCGCGTTCTACATAGCGGTGGAGAAGGATAGGCGAGTTGCAGCAGTAAGGTTACTTGAGAACGAAAGAACCGATCTCAACATCGCAGATGCCCAGGGCACGACTCCATTAATGGCAGCTATTATCAGAAACGGTGGTGATGAGGACGCTGCCATGTGGTTCTTGCTGCGATTTGCGTATATGCGGTCTATTGCATTTGATGCCCAAGACTCGAAAGGAAACACAGCGTTGCATTATGCCGCGTTTCATGGAATGTCAGAATCTGTTTCCTGGCTGCTATATTATAGTCATAGGAAGGTCCAGACTGTTGCAGCTCGAGCACTGGATGGGAACACACCGCTGCACGTTGCTTTGAAGAAAAGACATTACGGTATTGCCCGACAATTAATTTCCAATTACTTCGTACCGATGACATCATCCGAAATAATGGCAGTAAATGCGGACGGGCTTACGGCGCTGGATATCGCACTTCGGCAGCAGACGGAATACTCGGATGACGCAGCTACGGAGGACGCAGGCACTAGAACGACAGAAGAAAGGTTCATACTAGATTGCTTCTTGGAGAATCAGAAGCTGGCACCCTTAGCACTGGACCCTGACGAGGCCGGGGTGCTGAAAGTGGACACAATTGAGAAAGATACAGGCAGAACGAAACTCCATATTGCCATTAGAAATGGATACTCGGCAGGATTGATTACTGCGTTACTGGATTGGAAGCCGGATCTCACAATTGTGGACAAAGACGAGAAGACAGCCCTTCATGCCGCCATTGAGGTTCAAAATCCAGAGATTGTTGACAAATTATTAGCGCACTATCGGACACTGCCTACAGACACCGCGATCGAAGCAGGCGGCAATCCGCTCCGCCTTGCTCTCCATCAGCGTACCGCCAGTGAAGACGGCGACAAAGAATCGGGCGACACTCCTTTGCGTCTAGCCCTCCGCAGATGTTGCGTTGAAGGCTCGACTTCGGCCAGTGCGCGCATAGTCTCTTCTTTACTTGCAGAGCATACCGCTGGCGATGAAGCGGTCAAGGATTCGCTTCTCGCTGTTGATGTCAGTTGTATGCCTCTCAGCTTCTGGAAGGATCTCATTCAGAAAGGCGCGGATTTGTCGAAGCGTGATCTACGCGGTGATAATATCCTTCTACAACTATTGCGCATGGATCATGCCGATATCGAAGCATCAAGGCCACCAAAAGATTCTGACGAGGATCTGGATAAGAAGGTTGAGGTTGTTTTGGATTTCTGGACGCCAGTCGTCTCAAAACCTTCAGTGGGCTCTCTGGAAGGACCAGGGGCCTCTCTGGATGGATCAGGGGGCTCTCGGGATGGATCAGGGGGCTCTCTGGAGGGACCAGGGGGCTCGCAACTAGAACTAAATGATCCGAACGATAGTGGAGAAACGCTTGTGTATCTCTGCGTACGGAAGGGATTGGTCAAGCAGGTCAAGCGGTTATTGGGCTTCGGCGCGAAGATTACAGAAGAGCATGTACCGTTCTACCGCTATTATGGCAAGTACGTTTCTGTACGACGTCGGTCTATCCTCGTCGTTGGGCTTACCAATGGTGGCGCGGAAATGCTTCGTTGTTTACTTGATGCATTCTCGAAAACTGATCATAATGTTCTCAGTAAGATGTTGGATTACATCGATCCCGATGCGCATGTCGGGCCTCTCCATCGCGCCGCCCAGAATGGTGATCTCGAGGCTTGCAGAATGCTGCTTGAGCGTGGTGCCACAGTTGATTTGCGTGACGAGACCCGGTTCAAATCAACAGCGTTGCATTGGGCCTGCAAAGGAAAGCACTTACGACTCGTTAAGATGCTTGTGGAAAAGGGTGCCGAAGTTGACGCGAAGAATGAGCGAGGTGAAACCCCATTTCTTGTAGCCTCCTCGCAAGGCGAGACCGATATTATGACATTCCTCAAAAGTAAAGGTGCTGCCATGGACATCACCGACAAGCAAGGCGAAATGGCTTTGCACAAAGCCTGCCGCTCCGGGAGGCAGGGTGCTGTCGAGCTATTGCTAAAGCAGTATGGGGACGTACAGCTCACTGCTTTCTTTCGGGGAGAGGCCACAGCAACGACTCCTTTACACTGCGCTGTCCGCAATGGACATCTTGACGTTGTAAAGATGCTCGTGAGCCGGGGAGCAGATCCAAACGTACAAGAATTGGAGGAGGGCTGCACCTCCTTACATCTAGCAATTCAGTACGGTTGGTTGGAACTGGTGAAGTATCTGCTCGACCCCACAGATATTGTTGGAGCGATCCATCCCGATCTGATGTTTCAGATGCAGCTAGGATACTCGCGCCGAGCAAATGCCATTGCCTTAAGTATTTCCACGAATCAGCTCGACATCCTGAAAGCCCTGCTTGCTTCGGGTAAGGCGGTCGAAGCAATTGTTGGTGACGGTCTGCTGCACAAGGCATCGCCTTTCCAAATGTGTTTTGCCCAGTACAAGCCGGCGGATGGTAGTGCAGGGTCCATGGATTTCTTTGCATCTCTCCTCTCAAAACTCGATAGAGAGACGTACATGGACCTTCTATCGATCGAGAATCCTGAGCATGCTACTTTGCATCATTTTGCAGCTTTCAGGGGCATACTGCCGGCTCTCACGCATCTCGACTCGCACTCGCATTTAAAGACTCAGCTTTTCAATAGGTATTACGGAAGTCCTGTTCAAATCGCCAGTGCTTGTGATCACGACAAGAGCATCTTGGAAATCCTTTCCAGCTCTGACGACTACTACTTCCGCGATGAACATGGATGGACAGCAGTTGAATACCAGCGGTGGCATCGAACTGACAAACGTGGCAAGCGAAACTCACTGCGGAAGACGGCCAATGTCAAGCTGGAGCCCCCGTCTCGGTGGAGCCCACATCACAAGCATTCCGCCATGGAGTTTCAGGACCCTGATAATGGACTTATAATATCTCTCACCCTCCGAACTGGTAAGCCGGGACTGAAAGTGAGCAGAGGACGAGGCTAACATGAAGTCAAAACTTGTAGAATCCGCTGGCTGGCAAACGCGAACAGAGACTAGGATTGATTTTCATCGATCGTGCATGGCCGACCACCCAATACCTTATAATATGGAGGACTTTTATTTCGAGGTGACTATTGTTAACCTGCCTGCTATTTCTGATAGGTAAGGAAAGCATGAAACAGATATCCCTTGGAAGTTGTGGATGCTAATGTACACCTGTATGAAGGAAACCAGTTGTGGCTATTGGCCTTACAAACTGTATATCACCAACAAACTGCCTCCCTGGGTGGTGGAATCAGTCCATTGGCTATCATAGCGATGATGGAAATGTGTTCCTTGGAAACCTTGATCAACTGACCACCGGTTCCAATGCGATGAGAAGAGTGTGTGCTGTCACCGATGTCATGGGATGTGGACGACATAATGAGCAATTCTACTTCACAAAGAATGGGCAGCTTATATGTGAGTAATGACCTTCATTCTTGATGATTTCGCTAATGTTTCGGTCGAAAAAGTTATCTGCGAAGGACTGGGTCGTGAGCTCCCTAGAAGAGGTCGGTATTTCCCGATGATTGGATTTTTGGGCGGCAGTGGGGATCATTTTCTTGTTCGGACGAAGTTCAAAGACACACCTGAGGATCCCTTTCGATTTAACTACTCCAAGGAGGGTGCTTTTGTCACAGATGGGCCCAAATGGAAGACTTCGAGCACAACAGAAAGCTCGGGCTCTTCAATGTTTGAGCTTCAAGATTTCTTCAACGACTTGAAAGATGATAATCCGAGTGTTAGTGCGCCGGAGGATGATACTAGTCAGAGTGTTACGGAGGGCGGTAATCAGAGTGGCAGTGCGCCGAATGCCAGTGCGCCGAGTGCCAGTGCGCCAGATGGTGGTGATCAGATTGGTAGTGCGTCGGTGGACGATAATCAGAGTGGTAGTGGGCCGGAGGATGACAGTCAGAGTGTTGTTGGTGCGCCGATTCACCAATGAGCGGTGGGGTATAGGTACGGGACATTTTAAGCAGATGAAGCCTATTGGTGGCTGCTGATGCTTTCAGGCTTGGTTTCTTTAATTTCATATTGGCTCTGTGCATATCGTAATTTTTGCTCGTTTCTTTTTTTTCTTTGTGAAGTATACTGCAGACATATGAGGCTCTTGCTGTTAAGGGCTTTCCAAGTTAGATGCAATATTGATTAATACTTCAAGTTCTTTCTGTTTTCCGATCTATTGGAGAGTCTTATGCGTGAATAAAGAAAGACAACATGCTAGCTCTACTTGTAACCAGTGTTCTGTTCAAGCTTGCTAGACATCGTCCGAGTACACCGGGACTCTTCACGGGGATTGACTAATGAAACCTGTACTGAATGATCTCCTACTATCGACTCGGAGGATAGATTGACATGACATCTCCATGCTAAATGGTGACGATTAGCTGGTGGATACGGATTTTAAAGCTATAAAAGTACGGGATCTAAGAAAGACAACATAAATTAGGCAGACTGGAAGCATGCGCACCGAATGCCCAGGAACTGCAAGCACCCTAACATCCACTCGCTACTTTGTAACAGGAGAATGGACCATAGTTCTGCGTCAGCCATGCAACAGATCAATTAGCAACTGTTTAGAGTAGCGAATTCTCTGTGTGCTATTCTAATAGCTTATTTCACTGAGATAGGTATGTGTCTGAGTTTGAGTATGTTGCTGAGATTTGTTGTGTCCGTTGATGTTGATAGTGGTTCTGATTCGCCGGGGTTGAGCGACGCCCGTAAGTAATTGGAGGAGGCATGGCGGTCTGTGATCTCCTGTTATAGTATTCAACCTCAGGTCCAGGCTGAACATGTCGCTCCTGCTGTTTCTGGTATGTATCTCGCTCCTCCTGCTGCTCCTGAGACTGTTCGTCATCTTCATCAGAGCCATCTTGTATCTGAGATTGTCGGTCATCCTTCTTTGAATTCCCCGTCTCGGTCCCATCTTCATTTTCCTCATCGACATCATCCAATACGACCCAGACCGGTGGATTCTTCTTTGGTGGCGCAACCTCCTCGATCTCTCCATCATCATCCCTGTATCTCTTCTCCTCATTGAACTCATACCACTGACTCTTCCTCTTCCTACCTGTCCCACCATAGACACTTCCACCAACAGTCATGCTATCCTCTCTCTCATCTCGCGGTTCCGCTTTCACAATGCCCTTCTTCGGAAATTCGGCAATCGTCTCCTCGCTCCTTGCTCTGACTGTGCCTTCTCGTTGCAAACTTCTCCGGAGCTTGTTGAGCTCCTGTTGTGAGTTTACCCAGAGAGCAGTTTGACTTAGACGAGGGCGTAGTTGAGGTTCGTCAAAGAGTGAGTCTGGAATCGGTAAGGGTGCAGGTGCCGCTGGTATTATGCCGAGAGATTCGAGAATTGACTTCGTGCGGTAGAGGAAGGTGAAGGTATGGTAGGGATCTTGGTCGACGTAAGAGAAGGGTGGTGCTTGTGGTGGCTCTATCGAGGGCATTCCGGCTCCTAAACTGATGCCTCGTTGTCAGTACAAGCCTTAATCGGGAATTGGAAACTGACGTTGCTTGGTGTCGAGCTCCATTGCCCTTGAGAGCCTTCTCGTTGATAGTTGAAGCCAAACCGCCAGCAGCATGCTCTCGAGAATTGTCAAAGAAGGTGGTATTGTGAACCGATTCGTACAGCATGTTTTGTCTTGTATGGTTGTAGGCTGGAGAGTAGACTCGCTTGACTTTGAGCTCAACCATACCGATACCGCCGGCGACATCTGGTGGAAGAGACTTCAAGCCTTCCTCTTCCGCTACCAGCTCGTCAGCCTCCCACTCCTCAAGTATCCAAGTAAAGTAAAAATGCCAGTGGGAACTCACAAACTTTCAATCCCGTAAAGACAAACCCTCTCCTACCCCATCCACCTCCAAGCTCACGAACACATTGCTCCTTGATCACACCGTGACGATGGTCCGCATCAATCCAACAAGTCTGCAGCAGCTGGCCTTTCTTCAAGTACAGCATAAACTGATAGCCAATGCCTCGCTCAAACACAAGCCATGGTTCTGCCTTGACGTGGATCTCAAAAGGCTCAGTTTGCACCTCATTGTTCGAGTCAGCATCCAAAGACGAAAGGATGTAAGTCGTGGCCTCTTCGGCAGTCGGGTCAGGTGCAGCAATCGCCGGATACGACCGAAAGGGATCGTGTAAAGGAGTGACTATGGAGACTGAAAGCCCTTTTGCCGACATTGAAAGATCGTGACTCGGTCTACGGGGCTCGTTTGGCGGTGGTTGTGCTTGATGTCTCTGAGGCTGCTTAGCACAGCTCGAGGTTGGCAAAGGTGTCGCTCCGTAGCATGGCACTGCAAATTTGCGGGGTTGCTGAGCCGAAAGATCGAAAAGACTTTCACCGGAAATGACGACGAGGGCTTGGGGACGGATACCGAGAACTGCTACACAAATCGAAAGTTCCGCTTTCGGCTAGGCTACTCGGAAGCCGGAACATCATTGTTCCGTAACGGATGAGGCTGAATCTGATAAGATGGATCGCAATGCTTGGGCATGGTCCGTGCTTTGCCAGCCGAATCCCGAAAAGTAGAATATGTACGACTGCAACGTTCGAAACACCGTATTGTTGAGCTTGTTTGAGGAATGTACGAAGTAAGCCCTAATGGTTCTTAATTACGTGCAGAAAGTTACTTCCCAAGATAAGAAATATCTTGTCAGATTCAAGCTCATAATCCCCATATAAGTATTATGCATCACAATTGAAGTAATCGAACAAAACAGTGGGAGTCCAGCAACACATCGTAGACTTCCCCCAAAATTTAGGGTGTATCTCTCATACTATTCCTCCCTGGTGCTTGTAAAATATGTACGAAATAAAGACTTGAGGAGCCTCTCCTTCTCAACCATACCCACCTCATATTGAAGCGAATCGATCGTTTTCGCGAATATGTAAGTACTTACTATCGACTATCAGTAGAAACTCCGGATAAGACATAGCAGGCATCTTGTGTGAGTGGAGTAAATCGGTGCCTTGCAAGCACAAACAACGTGATCAGCTGACATTAGTCGACGCTGGCAGAGCATCTGGATTCAAGGATTACCAACAGTTGACTCTGGGCTCCAGAACTTCTAAAAGCACTAGCTAATGGATATGAACTGCCCAGCATGCACTCAAGCCTGCCTGGACTTGGTTTTACGTGAGCTCAATGGCCCCACATTCGCTTCTACAACTCCGACTCCGACGTTCATCTGGACTTTCGCTACTTCGTACATAGTATCGGACTTCTGAGGACAGGTAGATCAGCAGCAATAGGAAAATGCAATCCACATTGCTATGCTTATGGCTCTCTCCACATCGGAGTCCGCAGTGAACCTTGAACTCCGAACTCAAAAGATGAAGACTTACAACCCACAAAGCTTGGCCATGAGAAAGATTGGCCGTGGATGACCCCGATGAGAACTTGCGTCTTCTTCGGCTGCTTCACAGAATGATACCTACATAGCAAGCCACTTTCCGCTGAGGACTCTTCATCCGTCAACAATCCATCCGAAGCAGCAGCTAGTGATTAGATACTCCAGCCTCCATCAAGCAGTCCAGAGAGACCGGTCGTCCCGTCAAAATCCCAGCTGACTGATCCAGCAAGCCAAGGTCCTTCGGTTCTCAAAGTCGGAAGCAGGAACAGAATAAGCTCACCTATAACACCCTTCCTATGCATCATGCTCCCCGCGCTTTCCGTCCTTTTGCCACAGCAGTATCCGAATAGCCACCACACCTTCCGAGCCTAAAGTAGGTACGTCAAGGTACTGCACAAGGCTATGTCGATGCATCATTTCTGAAGAATACCTCAGCGCTAGCCGGTAACTGCAAGTAACTGAAGATCATCGCGAAGGTGCTCTTTATTTGGAGCATTAGGCTTGGATATATCGGAGTTGGCTTGCCGTCGATTGATGAGGGCCGGTTGCTCGGGAATTTCGCGGGAAGTATGAGTTGGCGATAGAGGCCTAGATGGCTCTGCCAGTTGCTGATGCATAGATTTTGACGAGAAATCGTGAGATGTTCTTGAGCGACTATTGTCCTGTGCACTTCGAATGACCTAGAGTTGGGATAGATCCCGTGAACTCAGAGGTCGACTCGATACGCTATTTGAAATACAGCTTGTCAGTTCAGCTTCGGAGAATAATATCAGAGCATACGTACTCACCTGTCAAACGCCACCTGCACCTCAGCATATCCACAACCCGTCAGAATCCGGGGGAGGCAAAGCCATCCGCCATCCGTTGTCGCTTGAGACTGCAAGGGCCGCAAGATTGCAGATCGCAATAACAAGCGCAATAGATCTTGATATATGACCCCATACACCACTCTATTATAACAATAGCATACGCCATATACCCCATACAACACCATCGTTATAAGTCTGTAAAAGTGTATATGCGCTCACGATATACCCCAACATTGCGGGGCAGGCCAGTTTATAACCTTCATAATACACGATGTAGCCGGAGTTTCCAGGCTGATCCCCGACAGGCGAATCGTCTCATATCCGTACATTTCTTGCTCATAAGATGTCCGGTAATATGAGCTACAGATGAGAGGATGCAAGTTCGGGCCGGTTGTGGAGTATGGTCGGATCAGGCGCTCCGTTGAAGCTGGCCCGACCAAGCCGAAGTGACCTCAAATCAGTATTGCTACACTGACCAGTCAGCGCTTTCACTAGCTATTTGACACGATTGGTCGGGGAAACCCGAAATATCGCCGAGAGCTAATCAATCGATCGTCCTTCGTTCATTTCGATTCCTAACCAACTACTGGTCCTAGCTCTTCGACAAGGCCGTCGTTCGTTGACATGCCGAGAGATCCGATACTATCGCCAGATGGTGGGCTAGACCAGGGTGCAATTCCATCTCCGGGTCATTCCAGTGTTGCACAAGTCTGAAGTGTCAACAACCTGAGACAACGATTCCAGGCAATACAGGTAGCTGGAGCGGGTAATATCTCCTCCTCCCAGACGTGTCAAATGATGGGGCAATCCCCGTTATTTTGAGCTGCTTCTCGGCATAAGGCTGTATCCGGCTCAGCCTGGTGTAGATCTTTTGACCTTTGCGGTTCGTTCTGGATGTCGCCAAGGGGAGGATTTGCCGGTACTGCCCTTGGAGAGCTCTCTCTTGCGACAAGGTGATATGGAGAAGTCCGTGATCAGCAAGGTCATGGGAGTGTGTCTCTTTGAATTCGGGACATACACCGATACTTTGATGGAGAGGATGGTTGTGTAGTCGGAATAGAGTTCCATGCCATCCATATGCTTGGTGCCATCATCTGAAACTGTGAGAGGTGTGAGGAGTGCAACCAGTGGAATCCTGGGATCAGTCAACCACCAAATCCACGGAACGCTCTGACCACAGTTGGTACCTGAGCTCTCTGTATCGCAACGTTGCTCAAACAAAACGTCGAGCGGTAATTCTCCGGGCCAGATCCATCTTAACACTTTGAGCATAGCCGGATCGGGAGAATCTGCAGTGTCAACTGCGGGGAGAGGTCTATTCTCTGAGGCCGAGTTGCCTGCGCTCCTCAGCATTTCTGGCAGTTCAGGCACCAAATGGCTGAGGATTCGTTGCCTCCCCCGAAGGAATCGTCGCGGCAGGCCGGAAGCTTTGCCGCACACGGCTAAAGCATTATTTCGGATCGAATCTGGGGTATAAGTTAACGTCGGCTAAAGTGAGCAGATCCGATCGATTCTGGGGAAGTTACGCAAACCTTAATATAACACCGGAAAAATAATAAATCTCCGGATGGTGTACAGGCTAGTGGACATAAGGCGGTTGTTGTGTAGCTATATTGACATTTTGTATGACGACGTCTCATGTTTTCGTATTATAGGAACCTACAGTCAAAACCGTCAGTACTTGGGAATCATAGCAACGGAGTTCCTCACCTCCACCATCTTACATCTTGACAAACGAAGTGCCTCTCTTATTGCTGAAGCAATATTGGTGTCGTTATGATCCGCTATGAGAGCTGTCAAAGGATTCCAGAAGCATAAAGCTTCTTTTCATGACATGCGCTGCAACGGCAATGTCCGATGGCTGCAAACCATAGTCGATACTTCATCTAAGGGTCCCACCTTCTCCCAACCGTTTCAAAACCCGTTTGTGAACCCGTTCTGCTGTGTAATCCCAGGCGCTGGTTCCGTCAGGTACCAACCCCACAATTCGCTTCCAGTAGCAGCTGTGTGGTCGGACTAAATTCCGAACATCCGTCAATTCCCATAGCTCACTCCGAAGGCAGCCTGCTCGGCTTCGTCTGTCACTGGTTAGTATGTTATTGCGGCTAAAAATGGTATGGGCCAACTCACTGCGGACCGTTTCGGTGGAGACTTCCGTCTCCAACGGTATTGAGCAACGATGGCGAATCGCAGCTCTAACCATGAAGGCGTTGGTAACTTCGGGCCTGTTTCCTACGACAGATGCCTGCAGATCCAGGCACCATAACGTCCGTCTCTAACGTCCATCTATCAAATCCACACTCAACATCGAGCTTCGGAATTCGATATATAAAGGACCCTCAATCCGCTCCATCTTGTTTCCTCATCCTCATCCTCTCACATCCTCATCCACTCTCCGGTCTCAACTCATCAATCCACTTTCACAATGAAGCTCACCGTCGCCTCCGTCGTCGCCCTCATTGCCGGCAGCGCCATCGCCGCTCCAGCTCAGGTCCAGAAGCGTGCCTGCTCTTCCGCCGTTCGTCTCAGCGGAACAGAGAACGCCTTCCTCAACCGCAAGCTCCATGCCAACTCCTTCTACCGTGAGGAGGTCAACAAGGCTGCTGATGCCATGAGCGATTCTTCTTTGGCTGCTAAGGCCAGAAAGGTCGGAGACATCGGAACCTTCTTGTGGATGTAAGTTATCCAGATAGCAGCTCCTCTGCACTCCCGTCCTTGAGAACATCCACTAACAATATAATAGTGATACCATCTCCAAGATTGAGATCACCCGTCCATTGATCCAGGACGTTCCTTGCGAGGAGATCGTCGGTCTCGTCATCTACGATCTTCCAGGCCGTGATTGCGCTGCTAAGGCCTCCAACGGTGAATTGCCAGTCGGTGCCATCAACCGCTACAAGTCTGAGTACATTGATCGTAAGTATCCACCGTAGCACCATTGGAAGAGGAAACGTTACTAACATGCCCAACAGCAATCAAGAAGATGCTCCAGGCTCTTCCAAACACTGCTTTCGCCCTCGTCATTGAGCCAGATTCGCTTCCTAACTTGGTCACCAACATTGACCTCACCTCTTGCCAGCAGTCCAAGTCCGGCTACGAAGAGGGTGTTGCCTACGCCCTCAAGGAGCTCAACTTGCCCAACGTTGTCATGTACATTGATGCCGGTCACGGAGGATGGCTCGGATGGAACGACAACGTCAAGCCAGGAGCTGAGGGTCTCGCCAAGGTCTACAAGGCTGCCGGCTCGCCATCCCAGGTCCGTGGTATTGCCACCAACGTTGCCGGATGGAACGCCTGGTCCAAGACCCCAGGAGAGTTCGAGAACTCCCCAGATGGACAATGGAACAAGGCCCACGATGAGAAGCGCTACGTCGAGCTCTTCGGTGCTGCCCTCAAGACTGCCGGTATGCCAAACCATGCCATCGTCGATACTGGTCGCAACGGTGTTCAGGGCCTCCGTGAGGAGTGGGGTCACTGGTGCAACGTCAACGGCGCCGGCTTCGGTATCCGCCCAAGCACCGACACTGGTTCTACCCTCACTGATGCCTTCGTCTGGGTCAAGCCAGGAGGAGAGTCCGACGGTACCTCCGATACCTCTGCCAACAGATACGATTCCTTCTGCGGTCACTCCGATGCCTTCAAGCCATCTCCAGAGGCTGGTCAATGGCACCAGGCTTACTTCGAGATGCTGGTCAAGAACGCCAACCCAGCCTTGTAAATTGCTCTTACAAGCAATCGGTTTGGTCGGATGGATGAAATAACGGGTTGATGAACTTTATGGTGGGGGGTTTTGTAACATATGGTTGAGGATGCGACTTGTGTATATTGCTGCTTTTTGTTCAAAATCTGTCAAGCTTTCCTTATGTATATTCAATAGGTGTCGAAATCGATTCCGGTTATGCTTTACTTTCTGTTGTCAGTTTCCACTGCTCTGTCGTGATTTGAATGTTACCATTTGGATCGCAACGCTCGTTCTTCTCATCTTTATTTGTGTCTTGGTTTCGTACCTGAAAACACAAAAACAATAAGGAGAAGAGATGAGGAAAGATTTGTTACAGAGTCGTTCTAGGAGATTACGTTTGACGGAGATTGGTAGCAGACCCCAGGCTCATGGACAACAGAAGCCTCACCTCAGCGGAGTTGTGCGTGTAACGTCATAACTGATAGCTGTAACCTTGTGGCCCCACTTGACTCCTACAACACATTGATGAGGACAACGACTAACGCACAACCGATCTTCCGAAAAAGCAGAAGAAATAAAGGCTTATTTCAGGGTCTGAAAGATCAGACCGAGCTCTTGCCACTTGCAACCTTGCAGTTATGGAGCCAGCCACCTCACGAATTAAGCACCATAAAACCTTGCTGGGAGCCAATACAGACCGAAGCTTCGAACAAAGTGAGATTGAAGTTTGGAATGGAAATGTATGATTGAAGCAGAAAAAGCAAAGCGTATATACTAACCACCTCTAGTCCCGACCTTAGTTAAAAGAATCGACCCGCGGTGGTAGTCCCCATAAAAATAATAAGAAAATATAATCCTCTACTATCTGGTACAGAAAAGAGACGCTCGACAAGTTCCCAGGCATACCAATAGATTTCCAGATCCCGCAACCAAGACAAAACTATCAGTTATCTCCCCCATGCAGAATATATCGTGAAAGAGATCTCATAACCCGTCTGAAGGCAGGTGAGTGTCTGATAATATGTGGAGGAGATTGTGTGGTGTCCGATACTAGCCCTAGAACAAAAACTTTGATTCCAGATCGATGTCGTAAGTGTACCCAGAAGCGAAGGCATTTTGAGCATGCAAGGTCGCTCTTTGCAGTGCATCAAGGTTCTGGGTTGAGTGAGTGAGGTAAGCGAAGAGAGACTCGGACGGGTGGTTGACGTCGGGCAAGCAGGAAGGCTCGTATGAGTCGAGGTAGGCGAGAAGCGGATTGGGGGTGCTCTCTCGCTTGATTGCGATGGCCTCCTCTTCAGAAAGCGGCTCCACCTTAAACTCTTGAATGCTCTCGTGCTCCTGTTCATAAAACGGTTCCTCATTTTCTAACGCTGGTGGCATCTCAAGTTGATTGGCGACCTCGTCTCTTGGTGGCGAAATTAAGCTTCCTTCTCCATGGGTCTCCTCCGGAGTCTCCTCTAATTGCAAATCACTGAAGAGCCCTTTCAGATCTGCGGAATTCTCAACAGGGGAAACCGGAGGTGTCATCTTTGCAATGCTCGCAGTTGAAGAGTGATAAACGCTGACATCCGCAGGGACTTTGACTTTCTTTTTCTTCTTCAACCCGGTTGGTGCCGATAGAGATGGAGCGGCATGACGCCGTCGATGACGAACCACCACATCAGAGACCTTTGGCTTGCGAGGTAAGAGGGGTGCTCTCATAACTGGTCCTCTGAGTGGTGTCGGAACCTGTGGGATGGGCTGACGGATGCCTGGAGTGCTGCTATCCTTTTTGAGTGGAATTCCATTCCTGATGGCGGTGGGACGGTGTGCGGGGCGAATGAAAGCATCCTTCTCGGGGGCTCCATAAGGACGTGATGTCAAAGGCTTTTTGTTGACTCTCAGGGTAGCAGGCTCCGGGGATTCTCGATGTTTCCTTTTGAGGGCGTGTCCTACTGTCGGCTTTCTGTCGTAGGCACCCGGCTTGGGTCTTGCTGCGCGCTCCGCCTGGGGCGACTTGACGAAGGCAACCGGGGAGGACTTTTGCTTTGGAGACCTTCTGACCCGGTGCTGCTTCTCGTCGGCAAAGAGATCCGAGTCATAGCTGTCGTAGTTGGACGATGCGGTTGAAGAGGCGTAATCGGATTCGTAATCCGGATAGTAATGCTTCATTAGACTGAAGCTCGGATCGTCTTGCTCGTCTACATCGTTGGGCTCGGGGATGTCGAGATTGAACGGGCGGAAGTGGGGGGCCAAAGAGCCTTGTTGGCGACAGAGATAGTCGTTGGGGTTTGGAAGATTGTTCGGCCAGCTAAGTTCGTCGCGGTATCAGAATCATTGTGCTGCTACCTTCCCCCCCCCCGTGCCCCGGCTCCGGATCCATGGTTGTTGGGACTAACCTTGCGGCACGATGCTTCTCTCGACAGTTCATGCAGGCGACGTGCTCACCGAACTCTCTGAACTGTACGTAGCAACCATCAACAAACATCTTCATCTTGTTGTGCTGGTTCTTTGTGAGATCTTCCTCCCAGTCCATCAAGTGCGTCTTGCAGAAGAGACACCAATCTTTCCTTGAGAGTAGTACTCCAGCAGTCGCCATTGTCTCTTCCTTGATCACTCCATTTGACGAGACAAGGAACTTGCCTTCCTATACACGAGGTTGATGTTAGAGTTGAATGTAGGGGGTGTTGGTGACTGATCTCGTGCGTTTACTGACCTTTGCGCTCTCAAGCCTCTCCTTGAATAGTAGGTAGTTCTCGTCTCGCGCCATGTCGGGAATGTCATCCCAATTCTTTGAGCAAAGTGGTGCCATTTTGAAGCGTTTTGTTGTGCTTGTCTTGTTGTGCTTGTTTAGTGTAGGTGCAGAGAGAAGAAGGTTCGATGGGTGGTATATCGTTGTGAGAGAAGCCTCATTGCAGTCTGGTGGTTGTTTCTGGCTGGTTCTTTGAAAGCGAGATGGTGTTGGTTGGAAGAAGAGAACTGGTGGGGAAAAAACTGGTGGGGAATCCGCTCAACCCTACTCTCGGGACGTCTTTCTGGGACCTTCCCAAAAAGAAGTCAACTTTGGGTGGTCTGCTTCCCGATTTGGGGGAGAGACCAGAAAGAGAAGGAGACGACCCGGAGCTGAGTGAACTTGCTCGGAGAAGCGATTTTGAGGAAGCAATCTAAATCTCAACAACAACCTTCGAAGAAGGCAGAATATCTTCTTGCTTTGGCCTTGGACTGTTCATAGCTGTCAGTAAGGCGTGTGGGAGAATAAACAAAGGTCAAACCCTCAAGGATCGGCCCACTGCAGGATTCACCTCGATCTCGGGCGTTCTGCTTCCTAGCAATTCGGCAGAGGCCGAATCATCGATACTTCGGATTTGAGATAGAGTTTGGTATGCTTGGGCACCTTGCAGACAAATCGGATGGAGCTCCTCGAATTGGACGGTTTGCCATGACAAGGCAACTGCACAGAACCGTTGTTCATGTGGGCGAGCGGGAAGTTCCGAGCCAGAGATCGCAGTCATGTGATCATGAACACTTAGGCTCTCTCCAAATTACGACCTCCTCCGTTCTCTTATTCAAACACACTGGTCAACCAATTCAAAGGCTTTCGGCAAATTCGTACATACTTCACCTCCTGCAACCCCCATGATTAAAGCTCCTCGATTACCTGTGCTTCTTCATCGGTCATCCTCCTCACCAGCCCAGCATGTCCAGAGCGATTCAACATCTCAACACAAGAGGCGTGAGCCTTAAGCAGCGACGCGTCTGGCAGCATAACGCCTAATTCGGGCTCTGGATAAAACCCACGAATTACCAATGGTGAACGCTCCGGCTTCTCATGGGTCTCGTACTCGGAGGAGTGATCCGAAAGAGCTATCTCGGTTTCGCCACTGGCAGCCTCATGCGTCTGTATTTCAGCATTATTAATCTCAAATCTGATGGGAGAGTAGTTGAGTAGTTTGTATACGTGTTTCTCCTGCAACGGCCTCAGTCCGATCCGGAAGTTCCCAAACTCTTCATGAACCTTCTCCTCGAGCGTGATCAGATTGGGGAATTTATGCCTGGCATTGTCCCTTTCGAGACGGTCATGTGCATCTGGAAACAGGAGCCTAAAGAGCCTCGATGAAAGGGCTCGGGCTTCTTCCTGAATGGTAGTATCATTAGAGATTGCCTGCTCAAGTAGGGCTTAAATTGGATGGTACCGTTTCTTTGGTGACCTCGGGCTCGAAGTCTCTATCGCTCTGTGGTATGATGTAGCCAACTCTGAGATTGCACAAATGCACCTGGATAGGTTGCTCCGAGCGCTCTGAAGTTGATTGCCCTTCCCTGGAACATTTTTGTTTGGTGATGCAGCATTGAAAACCATCTCTTTCGAGCGTTCGTGGACGTCGATAATCAGCGATAGCGCGCATGAAAGCATTGACATTGTCAACCATGCTAGTGGGAAGATGATGTCCAAGTTGCATGATACTACAATCATCAATTACTAGGGGTTCCGGTACATCGTCGCTGTTTTGACTCACTGTACTTCTGTCAGATAATAATGCTCGAAATCTTTAGAAAGGAGAGTTACTTGGCTTCAGTAGATACCTTGCTATTCCAGCAGCGAACCCTTGCATGTTATGTAGCATAACTTGGGTAGGAATTGGTTGGAACTCAACGAGAAACTCAACAAGCCGATCCAAAACCTCCACAACGAGTTCATCTGGTGGCTGGAAGTGACCGATCGCTTCCAACTCTGTCTTATCAATCCAGACATGTGGAGCTAGGGTCAACCCAATAAGCAACATGCCACCTATTCCGCCCACAATCCCAGAAGCTTCAGTCTCCTCTAGGAGAATCCGCAGCAATGAACCTGGATTGGCAGTTGTATTCCTGTCCTCGTTTCCATGATTCTTGTAGAAGGCATGTAACGAAGCATCAGGTAGTTCTTTATCACCTGCAAATAATCGCTCCAGCTTGTCGACACAAAGTTGAAGGTTCTTGCGGATAGTTGGTAAGCTGTCTTGAAGAAGCGGTAGGTTCGCAAGAGAGGGAGTAGATTCATCCGAGTCGTCCCGAAAGGCTTCCCAGAGTTTTGTCATATCAATGACATGATTAATGAGTAGAGCGACATTGGTTGTCCGCTCAAACAACTCCGGGGCATTCATGGCGGTCATTGCTGGGGATCCGGGTGGTGAAGCGGATATCGGCATCATGATCATAGTGCGAAAAGTTGTTACTGATTGAATTTTCCCCCCTACACATATCAATTAAGTAGTTTATCTACTTGCTCTAGAGAAAATACATACCTCAACCTATGATTATCGGGAGTGAATCAGGAAGGCTGAGCTTTGTGGAGGTGCGGGCGAACGTCCCCGCATTTTGATGATCTCACGATGTAAGTCACTGAGATGAACATGCTGCAAGTGGCCGCCTTCTGTATCACCATGTTCAAAGGAAAAGAAAGCATTCCAAAGTCTGGCGAACCAGTAAAGTAAAGAGAATTCAAAGATGTGCAATAACATGGTGATATTAAGTACTGAATACCCCTTCCATCCTACACCTAAAATGATATCCATAATCAGAAAAAGTAAACTCTAATAACAAAACCCAGTAGATATACAAAAAAATTGGTCCATCCAAGCAAAAAACAAAGAAAAAAAAGAATAAGAGCTTTAGCCTCCCCCATTACCTCCCAACGGTCAACTCACAACCACAACCATTCGTTACCGCAATCAGCATCTACTCATCATCATCCTCAAACTCGTCCTCCTCCGCACTATCCCCACCATTAAACTCTTCTTCCTCCTCCTCATCATCCGACAAGAAGTCATATTTGGGTACACTCTTTGCCGCCGCCCTCGCCGCTCTCGCCCTGGGCCTAACCGGACTTAACGGCAAATCAACCACCTTCTTGACCTGCTCCTTCCTACCCTTCGTCGGGAGCACTTCATCACTATCCTCAGCCACATCCTCCATCACCTCATCCTCATCATCACTGAGCACCTTCTTCTTGGCCGCTGGCTTCTTGGGAGCCGCCCTAGCCCTCGCCTTTGGTGCAGGAGGAGGCCTAGCGTCTCGGTCGTCATCTTCCTCCTCGTCGTCGTCAAGGAGCATCTGAGTAGCCGACTTCTTCTTAGCGGCCGGCTTGGGTTTGGCAGCGGCCTTCTTAGCTGGCTTGGCGGCAGGTTCGGCTTCCGAGTCGGAACTAAGGAGCAGGGAGACTTCCTCGCTGATTGGCTTTGGGGCAGGCTTGGAGACGGGCGCGGAGAAGATGTCATCGTCAGAGTCAGAGATGTCAAAGAGTGACTTCTTCTTCTCTGGCTGCGAGGCTGTGGCGGCGGCTGCAGCTTTGGCGCGGGGTTTGGGTTTGGCCTTCTCGGATTGCTTGGGTATAGGGAGATCGTCGTCGTCGTCTAGGTCAGAGAGGATTTCTTCCAGTTTGGACTTTTTCGGAGCCGGCTTAGGTTTGGGTGCTATCTTGGGTGAACTGACCTCGACGGGATCATCGAGTTCGTCATCGTCATCATCGTTCAAGATATCGTCCAGATCCGCCATTTCCTCATCCTCGTCTGAGAGCTCCACGATCTTCTTCTTCTTTGTGGCCGCTGCTCTGGCGACCTTTTGGAATATCGGTGCAATCTTTGTGGGCTCCTTCTCCGGCTCATTCTTTGCGGCAGCCTTCTGGAATAGTGTTTCAATCTTTGCCTGACCCTTCTGCGGCTCAGCACCAGCTTTAGGCTTGGCGGGGGCCCTCTTCTTTGGCTTGACCTCAAAGTCGTCGTCATCATCCTTCTTCTTCTTTGTGTTCTTCTCGCCGGGAGCACGATTGAGCTTGCCAGACTTCTTGCCTTTCTTCCCAGTTTTGGCTTCGTCCTTGGCGTTCTCCTCCCATTCTTGGCACTGTGCCTTCCAGGCTTCCTGGAAATCCCTAAGGTCCGCACGCCAGAGATCCTTGGGCGACTTCTTGAGCAGAATCTCCATCTCCTCGTTCGCAGCGTTGACAGCCTGGTTGAGCTTCTCGACACGCTCCTTGGTGAGAGACCAGAGGGCCATGCCGAGGAGGTAGTTGTATCCGTCAGAGGGGATGCCATCAACAGCTTCGCCCTCATCTTGACCATCATTGGCGTGGTCATCTGGATTCTCCACAGTGTTCTCCATCTCGCCAGCCTTCTTAGCTTCTTCCTTGTCCGAGAAGATGGCAAACCCGAGTTGCTTGAGCTCGGCCATGAGATCCTTCTTCTTGCGGTTGTTGACAGTGAGCTGCTTGTCGATAATCATCTTGACAAACCGAGCCTGGTTGGTAAGACGACGGAGGGTGCGCTCAAGATCACCAATCATGTACTCCTTGCGCTTGTGGTAGAACTTTAGGCGGACATTGCAGAACTCCTTCATGACGTCGAGAGGAGAGTCGTAGCGGCAAATGCGGCCTTGAGAATCGAAAGCGACAATATTGGTGGTGTTGATCTGGCGAGTAAGCTTGAACTTATTCTCGAGACCCTCTTCGAGTGCTGCCTTCATGTGGGCTTCAGAAGCCAAGGTGATGGTGAACTCAATCTTGTGGGGACTCGAGTTATCGTTGTAATCCTGAATGAAGGCAGGCGCCTTTTCAGCCTTAATGACCGATTCAAGCCACTCCTTGAAGTCTTGGGTCCATAGCTTCACAGGCAGCTCCTCGACCAGGACGGTAGTCGCATCAATCTGGCGGATAATACCAGAGACCTTGAACTTCCCGGCACCTGCTTCCTCAATCGTTCCCTTGAATCCACGATACCACGGCTTCATAGGCTGTAGTTCCTCTCCGTCGATCCAGCGGTTGATGTTCTCAACGATGTCGTCAGGGTTGAAATTAGGAATACTTGTGGACCAACCAGTACCAATACCATCGGCTCCGTTGACGAGAATGAGGGGCAGGATGGGGATGTAGAAATCAGGATCAATACGCTTGCCATCATCCTTGTTGTATTTGAGGAGAGGGTCATCGAGCGGGCTGAAGACCTTGCGGGTGAGAGCTTCAGGCAAAGTATAAATGTAACGAGCGCTTCCAGCATCTTTACCACCTTGGATACGAGTACCGAAGGCACCCTCTGGCCGGAGGATGTTCATGTTGTTGGAGCCAGTGAAATCCTGGGCCAAGTTGATGATGGTCTGCTCCAGCGAGACGGCACCATGCTGGTAGGCAGTCTTCTCCGACACGGAGGCGGCCAACTCAGCAACCTTGATTTCCTTTTGGAGGTTGCGAATGAAGCAGGTAAACATACACTTCCTGGAGGAAGGCTTGAGACCATCGAGGACGGAAGGAATGGAACGGATGTTGTCGGCCATGGAGAAGAGGATCAGCTCCTTGTTGACAAAGTCGGTGATCTTGATGAGCTCGTCGGTGTAATCGTAGAAAGTACCAGGCTCACACTTGGCCAGCCAGTCCTTTCTCTGATCCGCCATCTTTTTGGAAAAGGCAAGCTCGATGGCCTTGGAGCCCTCCTCGTCCATGGTGTGGAAAACCTTGAGATGCTTGTCGAGGTTCGAAAAGTACAGTTTGGCATCTTCTGATGTCGAAGTAGCCAATCCCTATTCAAGATGTTAGTACAATAAACACCGAGATCGGTAAAAGTCTCCCACTTTGTAGTATTTGTGCTGCCATCCCTTCTGGTTGGTATGATCACGCCAATACTCAAACTCGGGCATTGTGAAAAAGTCCTTCGACTCGGTGTGATTTCGCTTGTTACCCTTGAACACTCTGACAATCGGTGTGATGAAGCTGACCAGGAATCCATCAAGTCTCAGCAAACTTGGATATTGCGACTCGAAGAAGTTGATCAAGAGACCCTTGATATGCGAACCATCGTGATCCTGATCGGTCATGATCATGAGATGGCCATATCTGAGATTCGACTTGGCCGTCTCTTTTGTGTACTGGAACTTGTGTTTCAGACCAAGAATTTCTTTAATGTTTTGAATTTCGGCGTTTTTCGTGATTTGATCCAAGGAGGCGTCACGAACGTTCAGGACTTTACCACGGAGCGGGAAGACACCGTAATAGTCTCTGCCACTTTCTAGAGCTGCGATACCGGAGATAGCCAACGACATGGCAGAATCTCCCTCAGTGAGGATCAGAGTGCACTTCCATCCTTCCTTTGTTCCAGCCTTGTTTGCATCGACGAGCTTGGCGTTAGAGATACGGCTTCGTCTCTTTCCGTCAGACTTGGCCAGAGCCTTGTCAGCCTTTGCTTTCGACACCTCGAGAATATTGGTCAGGACACCAGAGTTTTCGCAATCCTTAAGGAACTTGTCGCCGAGCTGGTATTTGCTGCCGAATGTCGAGGGTCTCGAGGTAAGCTGCTCCTTGGTCTGGGACGAGAATGCCGGGTTCTCGATCTGGGCGTTGACAAAGAGGAAGAAGTTTTGTTTGATCTGGGCGGGCTTCAACGTTGCTCCTCCCTTGTTTAGCTTCTTTAGCTTTGCAGTTATCCGGTCGCAGAGTTGGTCAGCAATGACGTTGACGTGATTCCCTCCTTGCGGTGTTGCAATGCTGTTGACGAAGGACACTTGATGGAATGTACCGTCACTGACAGCGAAGCCAACCTCCCAGCGATCGTTGATGACTTCAGAGTAGATCTTTGGCTTGGCTTCGCCGAGACCACCACCGTTCTCACGATGGATAGCTTCCACAAACATGTCCATGTAAGCACGGAAGTCCTTGAGGATAATCCTCTCGCCGTTAAGGAAGACCTTGACACCCTTCAAGCAGCCTACTCAAGTTAGTTCTGCCCTTACTATATTTTCCCTTAGGGCATCTTACCAGCCATGTCATAGACTCTCTTCTTTACCAAGGCAATGAAATCTTCGTTAAACTCTTGCATCTCAGCAAAGCGATGCAGCTCTGGGAAGAAGGTGATCTTGGTGTACTCTTCGCCCTTCTTGTTCTCCTTGATTTCCGGCTTTCCAAAGACCGTCATGTTCTTGGTAAACTCCTGCTTGTACTTTTTCTTTGAATGCTTGTCCGCCGTCTCGACAATGAACTTTGTCGAGTAGATGTTGGCCAACTTGGCACCATAACCGTTACGACCACCGGTGACCTTCTTTTCGTTGTCGTCGTAGTTGGAGGAGGTGAGAAGATGGGCAAAGATGAGTTCGGGAACCCAGATTTTCTCTTTCTGCGCCATGGTTAGCCCCAAATCTAACGCTTCTGCTGCCAGTAGAACATACCTCGTGGATAGCAATAGGAATACCCGCTCCGTTATTCCACACACTCAACATGCCCTTCTCCTTGTCCACCTCGACCTTGATCGTATTCATGCTCTTGTCTCTGACCTTGTTATCCGCCGCGTTGACCATGACTTCGTCAAAGATCTTGTACAAGCCGGGAACATAGTTGATTTTCCGCCATTCCATCCGCTTGTCCTCGCTGTTGTAGACCCACATACTCTTTTCCACCATTTCGACTTCACCAATGTACGTATCTGGACGGCGCAAGATATGCTCGATTTGGGACAGCTGGAGATACCGTTAGTAAGTCTTCCAGCCCAGCGGTAGCAAACAAGCATACCTTCTCATACTTCCCGGCCTTCTCCGCCAGCGTACTATTCTGCGAAGTTCCCTGATCATCCACATCCATCT
Organism: Ascobolus immersus RN42; assembly: GCA_003788565.2. Classification (NCBI taxonomy): domain Eukaryota; kingdom Fungi; phylum Ascomycota; class Pezizomycetes; order Pezizales; family Ascobolaceae; genus Ascobolus; species Ascobolus immersus. The sequence continues at coordinate 67,721 of ML119692.1, forward strand.
CATCGTCGTCGTCCTCGGCGTAGTTGGTCTTCTTGGCCGCCGTCTTTCTAGGAGCAGCAGCCTTCTTTGCCTTCTTTGCCTGTGGAGGGCTTGCGCCAAAGTCGCTGCCGGCATCGTCGTCGTCGTCGTCGGCAGCTCGCTTCTTAGCGGCTGGCTTTCGGGGAGCGGCGGGTTTCTTTGGGGCAGCCTTTTTGGCGGCGGGCTTCTTTACGCCGGCGTTAGTAGCTTTCTTTGCTGGGAACTTTTTTGGAGACATTGTGGTGCTGATCAAGATCGGGAGAGGAGAAGTGCAGCATTCGGTTGATATAGAGGCATTGGAGCTGCGGAATGAAGGGTGCTGGAATGTGGCATGGAAGTGCAATGGACCGTACCTTGACTGGCTCAGGGGAGAAGTTGTCACCCTCATCATAGTCAGAGACGGAAGACATGATGGGTGGCTGTTGTGGTTGGATTTGTCTCGATAAGACGGTGGTGTTTGTAGCGCTGTCCTGCGGTGGTGTTTGTCTCTTGTCGAGGGGTGCCAAAAGATGAGGCTCTTGAGGAGGAGGGTAGCGAGGCGATTGAAGTGAGTTAAGACCGGCTTTCGTTCGAAACTGCTTGAAAACCCTCTGTTCCTAAGCTTCTGCTGTTGGAGCCGCTAAGGTCGCTGTTCGTCCTGAGAGCTTCAAAGAAGCGGGATGCAGCCTTGTGGGTCCCTGTCCGTCCGTAGGGCGTTTGAGATGGGCGGGGAGAATCAGTTCGAAAACGTCCTGCAAAGTGGTATTAAGAAAAGAAAACGAGGCTAAATGTTCGTCAAAGAGGAAGGGTATTAAAGAATGAAAGAAGTCGTTGTTTGCTGCGTTGGTGATGCTCCACCTCGAGATGCTGAAGGCTGCAGGAGACGGTTTGCGAGTCGCGAATTTTCGTGGTGTCGGAGGGACGCGACCTTGCGCTAGCCTTGAACCTAATCCGTGCAGAGATTAGCTTAATTTAGCCGATCGTTTTTGATACGATTTAGATTGTGATAATCAGATAAGATGCATATGACTTGGCTCTCGGGGACAGCGGTCAATCGGGCTACACCTGTCTCACCAAGAAAGAGTCCGAGGATTACCGAGCAAACTCTTCTTCGTCCTCCGAGATCGGATCGGCTGTCTGAGCAATTGTGGCCCCACCCGATGCCCCGCCGGGCCCAAGCTCGGTAACCGAGACCGCCACGAGAGCACAAGAGAATTATATTAGAAATGACGTTATGTGGTATCAAAAACATCCCAGCATCCTCACAGCTTTAACCTCCGGCATAACGCTCGATAAAACGTCTAACGCAGCTCACTTTGTGGTCTCCAAGGGCTCCGCTTCTGACTTCCCTTCATGTCCAGCTCTCGAAGACAATCCAATTGTGTTGGGGACAACAAAGCCTTGTCATCCATCCGCCAACTCTGGCCGCCTCCGTCGCCTCAACCACTGCACCTCTCTGCACTCTCCATGCAAGCTGCACGAGCGGAAATTGCGATGGCTGGGACCCATCCCATTGGGCACGCTGCCGCACCAAACATGTTTCCACGTTTGTTTCTCTCAGACAAAACAGTTTGGAGCGGTCCCCAACGCCCACTCACGGCCGTTTCCCGCACACCTTTCAGAAAGCGTTGAAGCTCGTGATGCACCGTTTATGCACTTGGGAAATTGGGATCTACCATCGGCCTGAGTCCGCATCACCGCTCTGCCCGCAGGGTCCGCACAAAGACGATGCATCCATGAGGGAAGCAATCTCGAGATTCATGTCGGTAGAGCGGAGAGGTGGAGATGTCGTGCCTGCAAGCCGACCTTCAACACCATCTCATGATGTCAAGATCTAGACAACCTGCAACTTTGTCGAGAGGTCTAGAATCTATCAGAATATGTATGGTTTGAAACGGATGAGCAGTCCCGTTGCGCTGTCAACCTGTCCCAAGATCCGGGGTTAGCACGAGTGACGAGCTTTGCCGACAGCCAGTTGGAAGCAGGCGAGGGTCGAAACTTCCTGGTGATGTCGAGCTTGCGCACTCTACTGCGAGTGCTACTGCAGAGTCTCGTCAAACCTCGTTTGAAGTTTGTCGCAGGCGCAACGCGAGGCCAAGTCCAGAGTCTGCGTCAAGTTCTTTGTCGCAAAGGGAAGGGCGATGCTGACTGAGGCGAGAGAGTGGGATGTGGTGAGAAATCGAATGCGGAGTTTAACCAGGCGAAACGGGAAATCCACGATGATTGTGGGGGATAAAGATAGATCGGCTGTTGAAGATGGAGGATGATGAGATGGAAGTGTCAGAATAACGTGAGAATCAGATACACCGCTGAGATAACAGTGAACTTGAAGAAGAGGTCGGTCACCGCTCAGGACGAGGCTGTCATCCCGACTTCCTGCCTCTCTAGATTTCAATTTCTCCGATTGTTTATCGCCGCCAGAAACATTCGCAGGGTTCGAGTTGGGATCCCTGATTGGCCACCGTGAAGGGTCTCGACATGACAATCGATAAAGAACGAGGGCCTGCAGGTGTCGACTTCAGCCGAGCCCACAACCACTCGTTCAACTCGACTCGAGACACCACACTTCTATGAAATCAAGATCAAATTGAGCGTCCAGTGGTTGCAGCTCTCTTCAGGTTGATTAAATGCTTAATCTAATGCTGTGACCACTTACCGTGCTTCCGTTCAGATGGTCTAGATTTTGATGTCCTCAAGGCCATGATTGAACCGCCTTGCAAGATCAAAGAGATCTCGAGAGGCATTCGGGCCAGACTGAAAGAAGGCCATGAGCATGCTCCAAAACCGTTTCGCCAGACTAAGATTCACCACGCCCACATCTACAAGCCTCCCATGCCATCATAAAGTCCCATGTCCATCTACTTTGTATCTACTCAGCATAACTAGTTTAAACAAATCCATAAGACTCTCCATTAAGAAGTTTAAAATCTCTCACCGTCCCACAGTCTTTCGATCCCCAAAGAAGCCAAACTGCCCAAGTTAAACCTCCCTTGCCGAACGACGACCGTTTCCTCGCATAAACATTGGCGCCGTCCCCAATCGCACCTAACCAAACGCGACATCGCTCACTTTCCCTCCCAACCCCCTGCGGGCCCCTGGTCGCTCCAGTCTTTTTCGAATATCGCGCTGTCTTGCTCCTTCACGGAGTTTTGAAGGGGGTAGGGCTGGCTTAAGGTGGGCTTCATCCTCTTGCTCCTCTCTTGTCTGTTCTCATTCAGAATCTACAAACCTTCAATTGACCTCAAAAACCATACACCAAAGAGGTCATCTTTTTTTTCCCATTTCGTATTTTAAGTTTTCCTTGTTTTGAAACTATCCAATGGCGACGGTCGAAACGCTTGCTCAGGCTGCCCCTGGCGCCATTGCCGGGCCAGACGTCTTGGTCCTGCCAAAAGGAACGGCGGTAGTGGTCGAGACGAAGGAAGTCTCCGTGTCGGGCACTTCTTCAGAGGCTTCAGATTCTTCAGATTCAGAGGAGGAAACACCTTCATCACCCATTCAAGACTCTACACCACCAAAGAAGCAAGAGGTTTTCGTTGAGGTAAAGCCTACAGAAGTACAGTCGGAAGCGCAGTCAACACCGGCACCGGAGCAGCAGCCCCTTAGCGAACCCGAAACACCAAAAGAAGAAACAACAGAAGAAAAGCCAGCACCAGCAGCAGAAAAGGAAGAATCCACAGAGATGCGGCCTCAACGGGACCTGACGAGCGAGTCAAATCTCGTAGCCCACGTACCCCACCATACAGACTCGATGGTGTCCATCTCGCTCTCCTCCGACACTTCTTCCGATGACCTTACACCCACCACCGCCTCATCACCGCTCCCACTCAGCATCTCGACCGATGAGACTGGACCAAAGCCGCTCGTCTCTGCCTCCATTCCACAGCTCCCTCCAACCCCTTCATCACCGGATCAATCTGCCTTTACACGGCCTCCGTTGGCAAGGACGCCGACGTTGAAGCTGGTGACGGATACAGAGTCGGTAGAGGTTGAAGGGCCGGGGACAGGAAGGAGTTCAATGGTACTGGATGATCAGTTTCAGACACAGAGCCCAGTGCAGACAAATAGCAATAGGAGCAGTGTGTGTAGTATGGATTCATCAGATCTCAGCAACGATGTGGACTGGAGGGAGCTGGAGACAAAGGAAGAGAGTACATCACGGACAGAGCAGGAACAGGAAGAGGTATGCTCATCCCCATCCCATCCCTCCCCATCATCGTGCATCATCATGATATCAAAAAAAATTCTTCCCTCGCTTCCCCTGAGGGTTACCCAACAAGCCCAAGCTAACCCCATCCCTAGCAAACCGCCTTCCTCATCGCCCGCCTCGAGCGTGAAAACTCCCGCCTCGAAAAAGACCCCAAATCCGGTCTCCGTCGCGCCGATACCCGGCCGCCCTCCATGCACCAACTCAAGCTCCTCATGACACACCCCTCCGAGACGCAAATGCGCTACTCCATGCTCCCGTCCCCTCCTCCTCTCACCGACCTCGACTTTTACGCCGCTCTCGTAGCAGACTACCCACGCTGTGCCGCCAAGCTCCCGTTCCTGCTCTCCAAGAAGATCCGTGCTGGCATTCCTCCGCCGCTGCGAGGTGTCGTATGGATCTCGATGGCTGGAGCCAGAGACGCAACGCTGGAGGCGCTGTATGAGCAGTTGCTGGGCGAGACGAGTCCGTACGAGTCGTTGATTGGAAAGGATGTTGGCCGGACGGGACTCGAGATGTTTCGACAGGAGGGCGGCGAGGGCCAAGTGATGCTTGGGAGAGTACTTCGGGCGTTTAGTATCTATGACAAGGCTATTGGATATTGTCAGGGACTTGGGTTTTTGGTGGGGCCGTTGTTGATGCATATGAATGAGAAGGAGGCGTTTTGTGTGTTGGTGAGGTGAGTAGTAGAACGGACAGCATCTCCGTTTGCAAGCAAGATAGGCTAACTCTGGCGGAACAGATTGATGGAACATTATGATTTGCGCACTTGCTTCACCCCGACTTTGTATGGCCTCCAGCTTCGCATGCATCAGTATGCTTCGCTCCTCTCCCAGCACTTGCCGGATTTGGCAGCCCACTTTACATCTCTCGGCATTGCCCCGACTTATGCCGCACAATGGTTCCTCTCGCTCTTTGCCGTGACCTGTCCTCTCCCGATCCTCCTCCGAATCTACGACGTAATCTTTGCCGAGGGCGCCCCCGAAACCATGATGCGCGTCGCCCTCTCGCTCATGAAACGCAACTCTGCCCGCCTCCTCGCCATGTCCGAGTTTGAAGACGTGATGCAAACGCTCCTCAGCCGCGGCCTCTGGGACACCTACAACTGTTCCGCCGAAGCGCTGATGGAAGATTTCGCATCCATGTCTGGTCTCGTGACTCGCGAGACGCTGGGCGAGTTGGAGCGCTGCTTTAAGGAAGACAATCCAGAAGGGGAAGTAAGCGCCGCCCAAAAGCGGATGAGTAAGAACCCTGCGTCAGAGCTTCAAGCTGCCGCCGCGCGATTCCTTGGAAGACTTTGGGGCGGCTCCACCCCGCAGCTTTCCCTGTCGCCGGCCAACATGATGAACAACCGCAAGAGCAGGGACATGATGCAGCGCACAAACTCGAAACAGAGCTTCACCTCGACCGTCTCCAGCTATGATTCCATGCAGAGCGACGCCAGTGTTACGACCGCCGCCACGACAGTTAGTAGACGCAACTCTGGGCGCAGCATCATGAGCAGAAAGCCAAACGCGACGACGGAGCTGCACCAGCAGATCGAGGATCTCTTGATGGCTATGGGAACATTGCAGAGGGAGCAGGCTGCAAAGGAGGAGGAACTGGACAAGATTCGGACGGAGCGCGAGGAGGAACGGTCGATGGTGCGCAGGCTGCTGGTGCTGATGGATGCTTCCACGTCGCCCAACGAGGATACCGCGGAGGAACTCTCGAAACTGTGTGAGACGCTCTCGACCAAACTGGGGACGCTCTCATCGCCCATCGAGGAAATGCCAAAGACACCACTCACCGCCCGCCGTGTCAGCTCCGAAGCATCTCAACAACTCGTACAGGAGCTGGAACACACCCGTGCCGAACTCGAATCGCTCCGCACCGACCTTGCCACCGCCGAACGCAACTTCCGCGAACTCGGCCTCAAGCTGGAGGACCAGTCCCAGGATGTCGCCCGTCTAAAGAAGAAGAACGAAGAGATCAAGACGCGGTGGGAACTGACCCAAAAGGAAAAGACCCGCCTGGAAAAGCAACTCTCCGACATCCGTCTCCGCAAGGGATCCTTCACCGACGAGGCCGAAGCCCCCGCAGCAGTCTGGGAACCCCAGGCTCCATCTGGTCTCCGCGAATTCCGTCTCGGCCGCGCTCCATCCTCCGCCTCTTCAAGACGCTCCAACACTTCTTCCACACAACCCACCCCCGCTCAACCCGCCCAGCAGACTTCGACGTTCAACAAGCGAACCTCGTCACTTGGCCTCCAGAGCATCTTGACCCAGGCAAACTCACCAACAACCCCAACCACGCCCAGACCAATCTCGCAAATCTCAACCTCCTCCTCGCACCACTCACACATGCCATCTGAGCCAGCGCCAGCGCCAGAAATCCCCGGTAACGAAGCACTCCTAATGGAGCTCGTCGCTTCCAAGACGGCCGAGGCGGAGGCAAAGCAGCTTGCGGAGGAGTACAAGTCAAAACTCGACGCTTTGAAGCGTCAGTTGCGCAAGGCTAGTCAGAGCTCAGTCATGAGCTCTGCCATGACATCACCTGGTTTGAACGACGCCAACAGACTCACTACTTTCAACGGCATGCTTGGCCCACAAAGGGTCGAGTCTGTACCGCAGGCGCAGCCACAGGCTACTGGTGTGTTTGGCGGCTGGGGTTGGGGCAAGAAATGAGAGGTGAAGGAAGAATGAGGATTAGGGGGTTAATGGAGGAAGGTGTAGAAAAAGTTTACGAATTTCTTTGCTTTTGTGGTTTTTGCGGATACTTTGGGTGCTACTTTTTTCCTTTTTTTTTTCCTTCTTGGTGGGATACTTATGAGGCGCTTTCTTGCTTTGTTCTCTTCTGTTTCTGCGTTGGAAGAGTTTCCTGCTATGATACCCCGAAGGGTGGAGCATATGGATACCATATTTTTGCTTTCTCTCCTATGTATTGTGCTGTTTTTTTACAGGGTGTTTTGTTCTGCTTTTGTTGTTTTGGAAATACGGAAATGGGTAAAGATAATGGCGGATGCCACTGTGAGATGGAGAGATTGGGGTTTCCTATATTTTTTTGCTTGCCAGATACCTTGTTTGTACTGTACTGTGCGTATTTGCGGGTTTCTGAGGCGGTGTTGAAGCGGAGTATGATAGATGAGGATTAGGTTAATGGTAGTACATAGTGAATCTACTTTTGGTTGTTGAATACTTCTTTCAGAGTTGCTTGCTGTGTGTTGCAAATGATGTCGATGTTCTGCATTTGTGAACTGCTGATTCGGGAATCTGCAGGAACCCAGAGTTCAGACGAAACGCAATCATCACCATGGCATTGCTTCTTGCATTCCATTCATCCAATTCGTCAATGCATCGATATCCCATTCCACAGAATACAATTGCTTCTTCCATTCGTCACTTACAATTCAAGCCCCAAGAGTTCCTAATTCCATAAATCGACAAGATCCTCCTTGCATGCATGAAACGCACCTCCCCGCCCTTGCTTTCCTTTTTCCTCCACTCACCGCCTCTTTGGGCCAACGCAAACCCACGTTTTTTACGCCCCAACAACTGACACCCCACAGACTCGGTTGTGATCTCAATTAAGCATCCTACCAGACAGATGCAGCTCATCGCGGTTCATCTCGTTCTCGGTACGTGTCATAACTGGATTGGGGAGGGTTCTAATGTTAGCAACATGTCGATGCATCGAGAAGCTTCCGGTCTGGGAATTAAAGGAAGGTGGATGTGGAATGTTGGTGCCTGAGGAATATCTATTTGGGCTGGGCCGGGAAGGTGGGTGGGGAGATATAAGGCCTGCACCCCCACTACCTTGATTCGACAAACATCCTCCGTCACAAAGAAAACATCACCACCACCAGAATCATCAACACCAGCAAACAACATCATCAAATTTGAGCCATTGCAACAACAAACATCACCGTCATGACCGTCGATCCTCCGCTCATCCCTGACCTCCCCATCGCCTCCCCACCTCCACCAGAGCGCGTCCTCATGAACAACCCCTTCTACCTATCCGAAGGCCACCTCTTCTTCCTCGAATATCCCGAAACAAAAACCAACCAAACTGATCTGTACACCCGCCACGCCTCGCAACCTCGCGGCCTCGTAGCAACGACATTGATCCCTGCCGGCACAAGAATCATCTACGAACCTCTCCTCCTCGCTGAGCAGATCGATTACACCCACCCAGCAGTTACAGAGGAGCAATGGGACGGCTTCTACAAACGGTTCAAGCGCAGTACAGAGTTCATCAAGGCCACCTTCTGGGCGTTGCCTCGGTGTGCTGGAGCCGGGATTGAGAAGAGGAAGGGAAAGGATGGGACAAGGGAAGTCAAGGTGTTGGACCTCGAGACGCCGGGGAGCAGGTTTCGGGAATTCAAGCAAATCGCCAGAGCAAACCTCCGCCGTCACCTCCCACTACAGACGACAGCGCAGCAATCCTTCATCTCCGAGACTGTCCCACTCATCAACCACTCCTGTATTCCCAATGCAGACGTCACTGTCGACCGTGGGAAAGTTTGGGTTCAGACAATTGTTGATGTTCCAGCGGGGAGTGAGATTACCATCTCCTGGCTTTCGAGGATCAACTTGACGCATGTGGAGCGAAAGGAGGAGCTGTGGGGACATTATGGGATTGCCAGATGCATCTGTTCCACCTGTCGAATCCCACCAGTCAAACGAGACGCTCGAGACAAAAGAATCCTCAAACTCGACAACCTCATCGCCGAGCACCTCCCTTTTGGCACCTTTGACGAAGTCCCGGACGAGATGCACCTCCCGCCCAACCACCGCCGCATCATGTCCCAAAAACAAAAGCAAGCCAAACCCAACCTCCCCAAACAAACCACCCTTTCAAAGACAATCCGCAACTCCCCATCTTCCTCACCAGAGCCACAACCACGCCAACTCCAAGCCTTCAACCCCACCTCCCCACCCCTCCCCTACCCCCTCCTAACAACCCTCCACCCCCTCGCCACCACCCTCTACGGCCCCTCCTCCCACCTCTCCTACCACCTCCACCTCTCCCTCACAACGCACCTCATCCTCCACGGCTTCCCCGGCAAAAAAGTCCTCCTCCGCACCCTCCACCACGCCCTCGCCGCCTACACCACAATCCTCCACCTCAAAGGCACCGACTCCTACCACGCCTACCGCCTCAACTCCCTCCTCGCCTCCCTCTTCTCCGCCTTCAGCCCCGACGAAAAAGTCCGCCGCCTCAGCTCCTTCCACCGCGGCGGCGTCAAAATGCCCCTCTCGCCGCCCAAGAACGGGAAATATCTCAGCCAGGAACTGCGGCGGGGGGCGATGGAGGATGCGGTGTACTCTAAGGAGTTGAAGGGGGATTTGAGGCTTACTTACGAGGATGATGGGTTTCCGGGAATTGGGAAGGAGAAGGGGTGGGTTTGGGGTGAGGAGGAGAAGGGGGTGTTCAGGAGGTGGGTTGAGGGTGAGGAGAAGCTGTTTAAGAGGGTGAGGCGGTTTGTGAGGAGGGAGGATGTGGCGAAGGGGGCGTTTGCTGTTAGGGTCGAGGGGGGGGGCGGGGGGGTTACTGTTTGGACTGTTGGGGAGGAGTAGGGTGAGGATTGGGGGTCAAGTGGAGATTGTTGATAGTGGTTAGGATCATTCGAGTTTGTATTGGTTGGATGCTGGTGGGTTTTGTTGTAGAGTTTAGAGGATGTACTTAATTATAATCGCTGTATTCTGATTTCTACTTGCTCATTCTCCTGCTTGCTAGAGCCCAGAACGTTTTGTTGCGGAAAGCAACATCAGTGGTTCTATAGTGTAGCGGTATCACTCCAGATTCTGATTCTGGCAATCTGGGTTCGATTCCCAGTAGGACCTTCAGTCAGTGTAGTGTGGCTTTTCTTTTGCCGTGCTGCTCGACTGTTTTAGAAGTAAATGGTATATAAAAAATGAGTGATTGTTAAGCAGCAGAATTCACATAAATGGGTTCTATAGTGTAGTGGTATCACTCCAGATTCTGATTCTGGCAACCTGGGTTCGATCCCCAGTAGGACCTCAGTATCCATATCTGAAGGCTTTCCTTTTGTTCCTTTCAATGAAGGGTTGTTTGAAGTAGTGGTCATGATGTGTATGGGTTTGTGATGCTAGAGATGGGTATCGAAGAAGATGTAAATGGAGCGAGCGCAATAGTATCCCGAAAAAGATGCTGTTTTGGAGAGTAGTTTGGATAGCGATGAAGTGGTGGGCTGCTCAAGTACACTACTTACATACCAATTCTACTTGGCTGCAAACTTATATCAACTTGAAGCTTCCTGGTTCCATGAATGGGTCCACCAAACAGAAGTTCAAACATTATCCAAATCCACGACAACAAAACAAAACATTGGTGATCAGAGTGGGATTTGAACCCACGCCTAGTTTCCCAGACCAGGATGTTCTTGCGAACTGTTAAGCTGAACCTTAACCTGGCGCCTTAGACCGCTCGGCCATCTGACCTGATGATGAATCTCGTAAGCAAACAAAGTGTACTAAAGCACTTGTAAATTAACCGTACTCTTCATTCATGCTTGCAGATGCAGAGGGCGCGTAGATGCTGGGAGGCTTTTGGTGTGGTTCTCTGTAAATACCAAGTAGTTAGATGCAAAAAGATGTGACTGCCTGCAGCTTTTCGATAGGGCAGTTGCAGCCAAGCTGCTTCGGTAGGACAGACCTCTCGTGGTGCCTCGCATTGCACACGAAGCAAGCCACAGGATAAGCCACATTACCCCGCACTGACGAACATCAGGTGTGTACACAAGTAGGTTCCTCTTACGGGACAACCAGTCTGTGATCGGAAAACATCGACAGTGCGACCAGCAGTACAGAACGGAATACCTCTCGAACAGATACGTATCGCATCCATCGAAAGAGATACGAAGCACGACGACAATCGCAAGATGGTTCTACAGCGGGAGTCAGATGAGGAAAGAGAGGCGCGACATGCAAAGATTGAGGAGATGAAGGACTACTTTGCGGGAACGTTCGTAGAGGATTACCCAGTCTGTAAGTACTTAAAGCTAAGCGTCATGTTGCATGCATCCACTTATTTTATTAGTTCATACTCGAGGCCACCCTGATCCTTGGAATATTGTGGATTGGCTTTTATCATTTCACAACGTCGAAGATCTCTTACTGGTCAAAAATTTGCATCCTTACGCGGAAAATTCGAGATACAGTCCCTGGATAAAACGAAATCACATCTTCCTGAGAGATAAAATGTCAGGCGCGTTTTCAATCTGGGGAGATTGTGATGCATGGGTCAGTGACAGGCATCGTTGGTTAATAGACTACAAGGAATTCGGCTGTGTTCGAACTTTGCTGTTCATGCTACTCACGATGCTTCATAATATTGAGCCCGAGCACTTGAACAAGAAAGAACTTCTGATTCCAAGTGTCCCTGCTGATGCTTTAATGAAGTATAAGTTTGTTTCTCTTATCCGCGACAAGCAAGCTGTTGATATTTTAAATGAATTCATGGCTGTTCTCTGGGGCACGCGAACCTTGGATGGTAGAAACGCAAGCGAGAGGGAGAGGACAATGCTTGGCGATATTTGGATGCGCCTTTATCAGAGGATTGATGCCAATATGGCAACTAGAGTTCAGTTGGACCTTATACGGCTTGCACTTTTGGCGGCCCTCCGCCAGTTTGCGAACTTTCTTCGCACGTCTTTGGAACGAGCGAGAGAAGCAAGAGGAACCTTTGAAAGGACTCGGAATGAAGAAGATTACTGGTTAGCTTATTCGACTGAGATGGAGTGGAGAGAGTCATACAGAGCAACATTCCGAGACAAGGCTTTGTTGGTGAGGTTTCTGGCTGGCCTGCGAGCAGAATCGGTGGAGGCAAGAATATGGAGATATGTACATGAGGAATGAATACCAATAAATACTAAGTACTTTGAATTCGGGCTTGACTTCGGGCCACTGCAGATACTGCTCTGCCTTTGCTATCATTACTATCGGATAGTATCGGATAGTACCGATCGTACTAGGCTCCAGTTCTTACCCATGCCCACCAAGGACGTCCCCATTTCTTATGCTCTGGCCCTACTGCGAGTTTGGAGGCCTTTAAGCCTATACGGAACCCGAACGGATAGAAGCCAAGAGCCTTTTCAATCTCCCGAGTCCCCATCGCGAGACAAGAGATGAGATTTCCTTGAGGATTTGACTCTCGATGCGTTAACCTACACCGTCAATTCACTCTTCTTCATGGGGAATGGACCCGATCGTTTCAGACTCTATATACTCGCCTGTTGATATATTCGATGACAGTGGCATTGCCCTGTGCTAGTAGTAGCAGAACTCGTACCATATTCCGGATATAGCCTTATCGGCGGAACAAATCATCAGGAGTGGGAGAGCAGTGGTGAGGATCTGCGTTGGTATCTGACCGGTGGCAACGCTTGCATACTTCTGCTTAAGGTCAGCATACATCGAGAACGGGTGGATACGAACTCGCTTAGAGATCAGTTCCATCTTCGAATAGTAATGACATATAAAGGCATACTTAGTCACATTCATGTTACGCTTAATTCGCAGTGAGTTGTTATTCGTGAATGCAATCCGGGGATGAAACAATTTGTAAGTACGAAAGTAGAAGTGAACGATGAGGACTCCCGGGCTTGAAAATCATCACTACTTAATCCAACAAGTGGATAATCACGTTTCTCAATTATTCTCTGCTGTTGAGGAGTTTCGAGTTGATTTGTGCATATTTTCGAGTCCTAGACAGAGCAAGTCAGCACATGTCGGCTCGACGGATATGTCTAGGAGCAAGTGATGCTTCAGCACTGTCAACAAGTACAGTAAAAGATGGCCATGCTTCTCGGATGCATAAACTTGGAGGTGCCACAGCAACAAATTCAAGTATAGTCGACATAGAAATTCAAGAAAGAGGTCTCGCAAAGTACAAGAAAGAAAACTGCGTGATTTGCATTGAAAACAAAGAAAGCATGAAGCGAAACCGTGTGTTTTGTTTAATCTCCCCTAAAACCCCATGTATCATCCCCTCAATTGGGTCTAAACCTTACCGCCAACCCAAATGCAGACACAATCCGCCAATAAAAGAAACAAAAGCCTTAAAGTAAAGCAAGAAGGGAAACAATAATAAACACGAATGGTGGGATGGTGCGAAATAAGGTATCAAAAGCCAAACAAAGTAACATGAAGTGTCGAACCAACAGTACTTATCTGCAAGCATAAACCAAGCCTGTGGACAAAGAAGGTGCGCCCATTCACCGCAGGCGCCATATTCCCATCATTTATGAGCCTCATTTGCACCCTGAACTTTCCGTGGTCCACTTTCAACTGGTAGCACCACACAAGAATCATACCTCGCCTGCCAACTCTCCTTCCTCTTCCACCCGCCCTCCTCGCTTCCAAACGGAGCATCTACAACTCTGTTATAGAAGCTGAGTTCGCCAATGCTCCCGATGCTGCTCTTTCGTACATCAATTTCATCCAAACTCTTGCTTCCTCTCCTCAACGTACTGTTTCCACTAACTGTGGAGACTATTTGTGGTGGACCCACCAAGCCATCTTCTTGGATCCCAGATAAAGTAGGCTTGATGGAGTCCCTGGTGCCCTTTCTGGATGGCGGGCCAGAAGGAAGATGGAAACGGGTGGTGTTGGCGCTAGTGTACCGGGAGGATGATGTCGTTCGCTCTCCGTAGTAGGCTGGATGTTTGGAAAGGTAATCGTCGTGAAATGCCTGCCCAGAGTGGTCGTCGATATATCGATCGAGGAACGGCTTATTCCAGTGAGAGTCCTCGTCGGAAGCTGCAGCGTAAAGCTGGGTCCAACTCTTCGCTCTATTGAGCTCACCGCGAGGCGCAAGTGTCCGCTGGTTGGAGGCAAATCTCTGATTATCCTTCTGAATCATGGATAAGGACGATGGTGAGAGTGCCAAATCCGCTTGCGAGGATGGCTCCGTATAACTCGATAAAGCGTTGGTAGAGAGAAGAGCAGTGTCTTGAGCAGCCTTTGAGAAGAATTCTGATCCTCCGCTCGATCCCGACCCGTAAATGTCGAAAGTAATTGTATGCTCCAGATGATAGTCCTCTGCTTCACCTGAGCTAAAGGATCCCGGTTTTTTCGGAATCCGTATGTCGAGATTTCCCTCCCGAGCTTTCTTGATCTTCGCCTCTAATTCCAAATGTTCAAACTCATCACACTGTTCCTTCTCTGATCCCTCATAATAAAAGTCATCATCAGATTCCTCCGAATCACTATCACCAGTTGGGCTAGGCGGTAAAGGCTCTAATGTGGCTGCTTGTTGTGTACGAACCAGCATCCTAAAGCTGATTTTCTCCCTCAGCCTTTGGACAGATTCTGAAAGGCGAAGCCTCCGCAAGTTCTTATGAGATGTTGTGCCGGTCTGCGAACTTGTTGTGCTGATTACCGGGAGCGATGACTTGGTAGAGATTCTTGATTGTTGGGTAGGGGTAGGTGAAGAACCGTGGAAACGTGCCGCTAGAGAAGACATTGACACGGCAGAGAAAATACCCTGTGTCCGACTCTTGCCATCGATGGTTTCGAACGCTGCTATCCCCGATTTAACCCTAACAGTAACGTTAGTCTACACAGAAGCACAATATTAAGTGGGGGTGTACCTCGAGTGGGAGCGCCCCAACTTGCATGATTCATCATTTTGGCATGAGCTCCCGTCAGTCATCTGTGTTGCTGAGATTTCGTAGGGGCTCTTATGCTTGTCGGTACTCAACTTTCTCTCGAAAGCATCAACTCGCGACTTTGTCAATCCTCGTTGTATCTGAACCGTCTCCTTTGGCTTCGGTCCGACTTGTGAGAGTGGAGATGAATGCAGATTGACAGGCACTGGCTTTGATACAGAGAGAACATTGCCAGACATGTTGAGTGCTGGAGGAAATCGCCTGTACGATCCCAGTGGCAGGCTGACGATTGATGGCTGGATAGATAAGGCGGGTGAAGGGTAAAAGCTTGATGAGTTGTCGTGGTAATGCTATTCCACCACTTGTCCACCAAGCTTCCCAGTTTCCTCCTCCGTCGTTATCTCCCGTTTAGTTGTCCCAGCGCCAGGTGTACTCTCCGCACGATTATGATGGCCAATATCTTCAACACCGTCGTACTTGCTGTGTGACTTGGTGGTACTTCTCCCATCTGCACTCCCAGGTTCGAAAAGGGTCTCTGCTCTGGCAAAGAAGCGTGAGAGTTTCTCGCGTAAGCTGGTTCTCTGTCCACTGGTGGTGACGGTATCGGTGCCGTCATCGGAATCCATTCGGGGCACGGCAGAGTCGTCTTTGGTTGCACTTTGCGGGCTTTCCGAAGTAATTACAGAGTCGCCAAGTGAGGTTTTGGATGGCTTGACCAGTCGGCTGATGTTTTGAAAGATTGAGTGCGGGGCGGAATCATTAGACGGTGGTGCTATGCCCAATCTCTCTGCTGATGGCTTAATTCGCATCTCTTTAACGCTAGATGTCGTTGAGTTTATGTCTGAACTGGTGCCGCCATTCATAGATGTGTCGATGCGCGGGAGATTGATCGGTTTCCAGCTTGCCCTGATTGTTCCATCACTGCCTTTCTTTCCGACACTGAGGCTGGTAGACTGTCTTCCCTCAGATGCTCGGGACCCAAAGGCTGTGCCAGCTTCCGAATCCACCTCAGTTATGTCGTCCAAAGCGGTACCTTGAGCTAACTCATAGAGATCCGAAGCACGAATTGTTGATGATTCTGCAGGAAAACTCCGTAATCGTGGCGCAGTGTCGGTGTTGCTCCGTATTGATATGAGTCGCTGAAGGTTTGGCGTGCTCGCAAAGCAGATCGGGGAGGCAGATCTGAGCGAATCGTCGTCACTATCGTCATCGGAGGTTGTAGTTCCCAGATTTGCTGGACTGGATTCCCGTCGTATCCCAACTATACTGTCGGTTCTGGTGTACTCGTTGCCATTGGCATGCAAACGTGCCACAAGACTTGACTGGCTGTTACTGAGGAAGCTTGATGCATTGGTTGTTATGTAGAGACTAAAGTTTGTTAGCGAGACGACCAGCTCATTCCATCGTCGAAGGGTACCTGGACTCAGTCGGACTTGGTCGGAGTGCTGGTGGTGGGCGGAGGTGAGGATTGACGAGTGTTTCATCCGGTGGAGATCGCATGTCAAAGGAAAATATCCCGCTACTCTGCCTCCTCGGTTGATCGTCAAATACATGAGAAGGTGGGACTGAGATTGTTTGACGTTGTGAAGGAACGCTGCTAGAACGAGGAATCTCGTTCAGATAAACCGAGTCGGATATCGGAGGCGGCTGTCGTGAGCAACAACATATCTTAAAGTTAATAGGCATAATCCAAAAAGAAGGTAAATATGATACAGGAAAGTAAAGAAAGGAGCGCTCCACAAAAGCTGGCAGCGAGAAAAGTGAACAAACGACCGATAGTGCTGATGATGGTTGCGTTGTCGAGGCATTAGAGACCTTGGAGGTTGTTTGGGCCGCTCAGTTGTTGTTCCGAAGAAGGTTAGCGCAGCCCGACCCGTGTGACGATTAGATGATACAGAATCTTATCTATCAGCTTCGGTAAACTCCGGAGGCCCGAGCGTCGGCTCATTCTCCTTCCTTCTCAGCTCTTCCTTCCACCTACATACGAAATGTCCCCGCAACTTGGCCTCAACGCCTTATTCTGCGCAACACGACACGGCCCACCTCTATTCTCACAATAACCATGTTTACACTGACGAGGAAGCTGAGTGAGGGAGGCATCGAACTGCCCGCTCCACATGTCGTGTTGTGCATTCGATGGCCGTTCACAGAAGGAGATGTATCAAGAAGATTCACATGGCGAGAACATGGCGATAAACAGTGCATCGCAAGGTCGGAAGGAAACTGGAGGCACTCGAATGCTAGGATGGCGACGGTAATGGTAGTACCAATAAGGAGCTCCTCGATCTTGAGTCGCCAAACGCTTCGGAAAGCGGTTCTCCATCATGATGAAGCTTCGAAGCTCCCGTTTGTTTTGACAGTTAGGTCGCCAGAAATGTCTTCGAAACAGTTATACCGAAGAAGTTCCAAATAGAACAAGAAGGAATAAGGTAAAGAGACTAGCGCCTAACTCTCTCTCCATCCTGACTTGCCTAGCAGCTCGAATCATGTCGACGGACGGGCATCGGTGATCCTACCTATCGGGTTGTACCGAAATGACAACAGACTGGGAGAGAAAGAATAGGTGCGCTTCTTGCTTTTGGTTCCACGGTTCCCCAAGGGTTTAGGGGACACAATGAAGTATGTTCCGTGTATGAAGGATGTGCACCCACCCAAGCACTCAGGGTCTATGTCATACTGCTTGTGATGCTATGTGAGTATGTACCAACTAACGGTCGCAGGACGTCAAGCTGCATGATTCTCGTGCGACGAAGAAGTAAATATGCAGCACACATCAAGTGCCAGATCGGCCTGCGTTTGCACTTGTGCAAGAAAGGGATGATACCCGATGTTCAACGGCTGCTTGACATGAAGCTTGAACAACTTCACTTCCCACCTTGGCATTGCACTGCAACCGCACCTCCACTGGCAGTTATCCCGCTCCACAACGCCGCTCTCATCCGCTCAAAGGCAACAACTCCACCTTCTGGATTCATACCCCAACTCCGCAAACTTGCGTTCAGCGTTACCACTGGCAGCGGAGATGGCAATCCTTGCACGCCTTTGTCCATACAACGAGGGTCGTCTGAATTCAAATCCAATCTCGCTCACCTGGGTGGCATGCATTTGAGTACGATCGCGAGTACGGGGATAATTATGTGGGTTCATCGGAAAAGGGCACAAGTCTTGTTAGCCGTCTTGGACATTTCATGACGATCGAGGAAGTTCGTCAGGTAATATTGAAGACCATGGCAGCAGGTAGAAATTCGTAATGAAATTCTCTCTCCGAGGGCCTCATCAGCACACTGGGGTTCTGTTGCGGCTGGCGAAAGTAAAGAGCAATATTCCATCAGTTTTCAAACAGTCTGGTCATGAGTTACTACTACGGCTGCTTTACATCCATCCCAGTGCATAAGGGTAGTATCTCATTTGAGCAGGTCCATTCAGTCCTAGCACTGGCAGTGTACAGGGCTCCCATCCAGACGGTTGTGTCTACCAGAGTTTAAAGGCCGTTTTCGTTTGCCTTGCTTGGCTTAGGCTAAAGGCAAAGCAAGGTGCCGCATCAACGCAGTGATCTGAAGCATCATGACTGAAGACTCGGAACACATGCTGAGCTTGAGCTCCGAAGATCCATGATCCTCCTTCTGCGAACTCTCTATTAGCATCCCTGTTATAACGAGTGGCTTAAGGTATGCTACCTTGCTTTTGAGGGTTACAATAGTACAGTTAAGTACATGCGTCAAGGCACTGAGGATTGCCCCGCGATTAGGCCTGCGTCTAACATATTCCACAGGTTCGGAAAGCAGCGGGAAGTATCGCGGGTAGTTACCTCCAACTTTATCCCTCCGTTATTATAATAAGGTATCGGCCTTTCAGAATGCGTTTTTTAGCCTTCGTATCCGCAGATCCTTATGCTATGCTTTACACCCAACACATGAGAATTTGCACGTTTTTGGGCTCTGCATTTAGTTGTTGGAAGTACAGTTCGAGTTAGAATGAACTTCAATGCTGCTACACACGGTCTACCTACATGGATAATAATCGTCGAGCAGCCGGATAGCACCTTCACATGTTCTGGGTTCATTTTGGAGGGGGCCATGGGTGCTACCATTCACTGCATCATTGGCCACGCGAGCGCATGCGCAAGAATCCTCACCTACTTAAGTACTCTCACAGGTTTATCACACTCAATTCCAAAACGACTCGGATACGTAATTTTGTTTACAGCATGCAGACACCCGCAGATCCGTCTTTGTGGGGATGTACCCTATTTACGATTGGCATTGCCAGTGATGCTTGTTTCCGGTTCTAGGCCCAGCTCTTGATACTTGTTGGAGTCGGAGTTCATTCAGCAGCTGTCATTTGCATAACAAGGGTTGAATGGTGCGCAGATCTGCATCTTCCACGTCTTGAATAGATACCGGATTCCTCTTCAAGTTCTATTGGGCCGTTTGGTGTGGATAACGTGGGGATTTCCGCCTTCTTCGATCTGTCTCGGAGGATGACCATCAGAGATGCACTGATCTCCGGGCCAGGATGTGAGGCTTTGATTTTGGGGATTATCGATTGAATTGATTGATGGTAACTATATAATGGCGCCTATCCCGTGGATTAACTCTGTCATCTCAGTCAAGCCCCGGACTGTGGAAATATCACGGAAAGCAAGCATATTCGGAGACTTTTCACATTATAGCGCTATCGCACGGCTCAGAAGAGGCAGCAGTAAACCATCATGAGGATTGAAGGCCTGTTATCCTCGGCTGCGTTTCTTTTAGCAGCAAGCACCAATGCCCTCCCAGAGCCACTTGATACGAGGCACTTCACAACATCCTGGGACCGCTTTAGTCCTCCATGGTACAAGGCTCGTAAGTTGCAGAATAAGACCCTGGTGCCATTAGGAAGCCACCTGCTAACTTTAAATTTGATACAGCACCTGGCGGAACAGTTCCGCAATGGAAAGATGCATACGACAAAGCATGGGCATTGGTCTCACAGATGACCCTCGTCGAGAAAGGTTGGTGATCATTGTCTTCTAAAACTCCTCATACCCAACAAGCTAAGGTTCGCGATGTTGCAAATGCTTCCGAGACACTCCGATTGAGTGTTCACTTTGTCTCGTGTAACTTGACGCCTAAGAAAAAGCAATATCATAGGCCCCTATCGATAAGCTCTCTTGGTTTTCTTGTCGCTAACCTATCGTCTGGTTCCACAGTAAACATCACCTCCGGTCTAGGATGGGCCATGGGCCTTTGTGTCGGAAATGTTGGCTCAGTACCACGCCTAAACTTCCCAAGCCTTTGTCTCCAAGACGGACCTTTGGGCATTCGCTTCGCCGACAAGATCACCTCTTTTCCTGCTGGAATCACGACCGGTAGCACATTCAACAAGGCCCTGTTTCGACTCAGAGGAGAAGCCATAGGCGCCGAAACTCGCGACAAGGGCATCAATATTCTCCTGGGACCGGCGATGGGGCCTGTAGGTCGCCATCCTGCTGGTGGTCGAAACTGGGAAGGATTTGGCAATGATGCTTACCTACAAGGCATTGCTGCTGCTGAGACAATTCGAGGTGTGCAGAGCCAGAGTGTCATTGCCACTGCAAAGCATCTTGTCGGTAATGAGCAGGAGCATTTCCGACAATCCTTCGATGCCATATCTGCCAACATTGATGATCGAACTCTCCACGAGCTCTACGGTTGGCCTTTCCAAGATGCAGTCCATGCTGGTGTTGGCAGTGTCATGTGCAGTTACCAAAGGCTCAACAACTCACATGCTTGCCACAACAGCAAGCTGATGAACGGATTTCTCAAGGATGAGCTGGGATTCCAGGGATTTATCCACTCGGATTGGCTAGCTGCTATGAGTGGAGTTGGCTCCGCTCTTGCTGGATTGGACATGATGATGCCTGGCGACGGTCTCTATTGGGATGACAGAAACCCACTGTGGGGCCCACAACTTACCAAGGCTGTCCTGAACAGCTCGATACCGTACGACCGTCTCGATGATATGGTTACTCGTATCGTTGCTACTTGGTACAAATACAACAATGGGGACTCTAGGACACCGAATTTCTCATCGTGGGAGAAGACAACACTTGGAAAGCTTTACTTTGGCTCTAATGAGGGTCCTAATGTCACCGTGAACTATCACGTTGATGTTAGAGCTGATCATGCTGCCGTTGCAAAGAAGATTGCTGTAGAAGGGACAGTGCTGCTGAAAAATGAGGGTGCATTGCTGCCGTTGAAGAAGCAAAAGAAGATTGGTGTTTATGGAGAAGGTGCTGGGCCTGGTGCAGGGCCCAATGCCTGTGCTGATAGAGGCTGCAATCAGGGAACGTGAGTAAAGCTTGCCTCTTTTCTGCAACAAGTAACTAACGAATTCTCAGGCTTGCTGTTGGATGGGGATCTGGAACCACTGACTTTGAGTACCTGATCGACCCACTTTCGCAGATCAAAGCCGATGCTGAGGCTCGTGGTGCTGTGGTAGTCTCAGAACTCGACAACAACAAGACTTCTGAGGCAGCGGCATCAGCCGCCAAACAGGACGTATGCATTGTCTTTGGCAATGCTGATTCTGGCGAAGGATTCATCACGTGGGATGACAATGCCGGTGATCGTAAGGACCTCAAGCTCCAACGCAAATCCGAGGCTATGATTGTTGCAGTCGCTAATGCCTGCAAGAAGACCATCGTGGTTATCCATTCTGTAGGTCAGGTTGACATGGAAGCTTTCGCTACGCACAAGAACGTCAAATCTATCCTCTGGGCCAACCTACCCGGACAAGAATCTGGCCGTGCCCTCTCGGGCATCATATTTGGAGTTGAGAATCCATCCGGCAAGCTTCCATACACCATTGCTCGAAAGTTCTCCGACTATGGTCCAACTGCTCCAATTACCACTGATAAAGGCTCTGCCGAATACCCACAGGCAGACTTCACCGAGGGCATCTTCACTGACTACAAGCGGTTTGATACCTACTCCATCAAGCCTCGCTACGAGTTTGGTTTTGGCCTTTCCTATACAACCTTCTCTCTCTCCAACATCATCATCAATCGCATTGGTGGTCCCCATGAACCACTTCCACAAGCAAGACCAGCCGAGCTCCCACCAATCAACTACAATTCAGAGCTTCCACCAGTTGAAGAGACTCTCTATCCTGAAGGCTTCACCAAGATAAATCGCATGCTATATCCCTGGCTTGAATCCGTCTCCAATGTTACAGTCGGGCCATATCCCTACCCCGACGGCTACGAAACGCAGCATCCTCCATCTCCAGCTGGGGGCGGAGAGGGTGGACACCCAGCACTCTGGGAAGAGCTCTTCGAGGTCTTCGTGACAGTAAAGAATACTGGAAAGGTCTATGGAGCGGAGGTTGTGCAGTTGTACCTACAGTATCCAGGTGTTAAGGAGGTCAAGATGCCAAAGAGACAGTTGAGAGGGTTTGAGAAGGTGTTCTTGGATCCCGGAGAGGAGAGGAGAGTTAGGTTGGGGTTGACGAGGAGGGATGTTAGTTATTGGAGTACGGTGGACCAGAATTGGAGGATTCCGAAGGGGAAGATGGAGGTTCGGGTGGGGACGAGTTGTAGGAGGTTGGAGAAGGCTGTGGTTGTGCCGAATTAGTTAAAGATCTCTAACTGCTGAGGAGAGGCATTACCTAGTGTGATGCATGCTAAAGCTTTGTAGATCTCGTTCTTAGTTGAGCAAGGAAGAGAGCATTTTTCGAGGAATAAAAGTCTATTTCAAAAATCTTGTAAGTAGGGTTGATGTTGCAAAACTTTCATAGTCAAATGTTATCAAAGTGAGTACTCCGTATCGTAGCTATCAGACCGGGATGACCGATTGAGAATGATTCGACAGCTCAAGTACTTCTTAGAGTGTAGGATAAACCGGCATGCCGATTGCAACGCCTCGCTAACCTTCGCTTGGATCAACGCCAAGTCCTATTGAGATCGTGCGGCTGCAGCAACATCGTGAGAAATTGAGAACACTCTTCCCCCACTCTAAACTAAAGCAGCAAAAGATAGACAGCCAAGTGAACCCTGACGACTGGACCCTGACGGTTCGGTAGCTTTTTCAATTTCCCTTCCCGTTCAACTTCGTATTCGTATGCCAAGCCAGTTATGGTGCCGTGTGATTAATTGGTGGTGGTCGGGAGGGTGCCTGGATCCATGGAGGTCCTTCCCTCAGTTCAAAACATCAACAATGTCTCTCTCCCGATGTCTCTGTCACCAAACAACAACAGTCGGCGGATATCTCCCGCAGCAGGGCAACATCTACACTCTCTTTTGGATTCGGTCTTTACCTCTTAGAAAATACACGCCCTAACATCACCGGCTTGATGGCTTCTTCCGACAGCACCGTTCGGCCCTTCAACAATTTCCACTCGGCAACCTCCTACCACTTTCCACGTACCGACTCGTCATCAACAACAACGCCGACACAGATTCCGCCTCCTCTTCTGACTGAATCTCCGCCTCAGTCGACCTCCATCACTCCACCATCGCCCTCGTTTCTCAACACCCCTCCTGGGCATCAAGCCGCCTTCCAAACCTTCTACATTACATCTCCCAGGGCCCGGATCGAACACCCAGACTACTACGAGTCTAAGCGCCTCTTCCCTCTTCACATCAATGATGTCGTATCCGGATATGACTGTAGCATCAGGAAGCATGTGGGGCTGGAGAACGACCTGAAAGGAGCGGCAAACGAATATGTGATTCTCGACAAGCTAAGGACAATGGAAGGAAGCATGGTTTGGCTTGCTGGACGGAAGGACGATGAGGGACGGTATATGGAAGATGGCGATAAGCTCGTTATGGTTCATGTCAGGAGGGGTTATGCCGATTGTGAGGAGGATATGATTGATGGGAAATGTAGTGAGGAACAGAAAGTTTGGGAACGGTTGATTGATGAAGAAGATAAAGATGACGATATAGGGGCGGATGGATATATTGATGGAAAGAGGTATATTGATATTCCTTTGGAAGGATTTGTCAAAAAGGGTCCAAATGGGCTGAACTACTTTACGGTTCATGAGCTTTGCGGGTGTGATTTGGCAAATGGTAGCTTTTATTCGACATTCTTGAGGAGATGGCTAGGGAAAGCGCATAATGCAGTACGGCTTACAGCAGAAGTTGCAAAAGGACTTGCATGGCTTCATTCAAAGGGAGTTGTACACGGAGGTTGGTCTATCCTTTCCCTTGTTATTTTCCTGTTCATTGTTCAAATAACTGACTTTTGATCTTTCCAGACATTTCACTACCAAACATCCTCCTCGCGCCTGACGAACTCACGGGCTGGCCGACCAAGACAGTCGATATAGCATACGGCCTCAAGAAACGTCTCTGTTCACACCAAGTTCACCGCTTCGATGGTTCAACTCCCGGTCCAGAAGTACCTCGCTACATTCTCTGCGACGACCATCAACTTCAAAAAGCATTCATCCACACTCTTTCGCGTACGGTCAGCTCCTCAAGAGGCTCGAAATCACCGCCAGCACCCTCTGGAACTGCATTCGCAAAGATCTCAAATTTCACCTATTCCTTCCTTCTCCCGACTCCTACCGCCTCGAATCCAAAACCGACCCCACCTCCAAGTGCACTACCGAGAACGATAGGATACCGAAATCTCGACTATGCACCTCCCGAGGTCCTTCTCAATACGCCAGAGCAAATCAGTCCCGCAAGTGATGTCTGGGCACTGGGATGCGTCATCTTCAAGCTCATCACAGGACAGGAGATTTTCGGCGACGTAGACGCAGACGATCGGTTAAAAGTGATGTGCAAACACTGCTTTGTCTTTGGGCGAGACTACGGCATGGCCTTCTTCCGACGGTGGTTCAACGAGGGAGACGAGGTGACACCAGATGGATCTCCACGGTTGAATGGGGAGGAGGAATTTCAACTGCCAGCACCAATGTTTGGCCTTGATCGAGTGGGTACAGAAATCTACTCCAGAAGCAACTCCTACACACCCTCCCGCCAATCATCAGACACCTTCGAAACAACCCATTCCCACTCCGCCTCATCAACACCGACTCCCGCCTCCGAGCCAGACGACACCCCAATCCTCCACGCCCTAAACCTCAAATTCCCCCTCCTCTCTCCCCTTGCACCAGACCCACCCCTCGCCCTCTCCTCCGCCGAGCCAGAAACGCAACGCCGAATCAACCCTACCTTCCTCCTCAAACAGGAAATCAAGCAAGTGCTACAAAGCCAGGAATTGGTGACGATCGAGGATATGGTGAGGAGTAGTCGAGGCGTGAGGTTGAGTGAGGATGGCATTGAAAGGGTTATGGAGATACTGCAAGGGTGCTTTCGGTTGGAGCCGGGCGAGAGGTGGAGTGCTGAGAGGATTGTGGGGGCGTTGGAAGGGCTGATGGGTAAGTAGAAAAGTTTGCTGTTGGAAAATGGAATGTTGGTGGGTATGTGCTTGGGTGATCGGGAGACAGAGGGCCGAGTGCCTCTTGATAGAGCTAGCAGTAGGTCGTAGGTTGAATGCGATTACTCTTGTTCTGTTGGTGAGGGTGCGTTGAGGTGTCTCCAGATTCTGGCTTCGATTGATTCTGAGCGCAGGTTCATGAAAAACTCGAGAATGGGCGGTGGATCAGATGCATAGTGCTGTACATGGTTAGCAACGCAACGCTCTGAATCTTGAGAGGGTGATGAAGAATGGTGGCTTAGCGCTTACAAAGGAATCTTCTGAATAGGGAAACAGTCTAAATTCGTGAAGTACTGTCGGGAAAGAGCTTGATCTGTAGTTTGCACCAACATAGTTCTTGAAATCTTCAACAAATGAGAAGAAAAAGAGTTCAACAAGTCCCTTTTGTTCCTTACTTCCAAGGCCCTTATACATTCTTCGCAGGAACGTTTCGCTAAGGGCATAAAGCATCATTCCATTAAGCCGACGGTTAAGGGTACCAGTAGCATCTCTCATATCACCATGCCACTCAGGAGGGGTTTGCCAAATGCTTGTCAGAACGTGGAGCAGTTTAAGAAACATATGCAAACCTGCAAGTAAGTGGAACCGATACAGCCATAAGTCCTTGTAATCTTTCGCGTAGCGAAACTCATGCTCGTTGCCTTGATGGGGCCGGAATTGGTATATGCCCCCATCTTCGAGCTCCAAAAGATTGACCATGCCGTAAGCACTTATCTCTACTTCAGGCTTCCTAGTATGTAAGAGAAGAGGATGAAGGCGCTCGAAAAGTTTTATGTCCTCGAAAGATTGAATCCAGGATAGAAACTCGGAAAATTTTCCCCGGTCTGAGCTAAAGCTCGGCCAACTCCCTGCAACCCGCTATTGTTAGTCCAAATAAAGTAACAGGAGAGGATAAATACTGACAGCGCCTTGTCCCTAACATGTTCGGGGCTTCATTTACCACATCTCGTATGAACTCATTTATGAATTCCACGATCTTAGCACGGCGAGCTCGTCGTTCTTCTTCCGTCTCCTTGACTTTCATTGGCGATCAACGATGTACCGAGTGAAGGCCGCTACAGATAGTTCCGATTTCTCAGGGCGAGGGCGCCTTTTATGTCGCCTTCGTGGAGCTCGATTGAGGTTTGTACTAATAACGTGGAGTTGCTGGCCAAAGTTGAATTCGAGCACAAGAAGGGCACTGCAGTTCATGAGCGGGGTAACAGTCTGTTACGTCTCGCACCTGCATATTAACATTTGTGGCTTGTTCCGTCTTGCGCCACCAAACGTGGCTTGCATTCGGGCCCAATCGACGACCTCAAATCCACAATTAAGCCGAGTTTGGCGATGCCTTCATATTGCAATACCGAGATAGGACAAAAATAACACACAATCACTTGAGTTAAAGAACTGCCGAGCTGCTCGGAAGAGAAACTCGCAAAAGATATACAGCACCAAGGATTCCCGCGTGGTCACCCACCGCAGTACTAACTTGACGATTAGAAGCTTTACTATGGGAAAGCGGACGGGATCCCGAATATTCTTCAATCTATGGCCGTATGTGACCCTCAATTTCAAACATAATTTATATCGCTCCAAGTGCAGCTGAAATCTTAATGCCTCCCATACTTCTTAGTACAGTTTCATTAAATATCTCAAGACGGAGCTGGATTTGGCCCTTCTCGACGTCACGACAGCGAAGTATGCGCTCGAGGCAATATCGAGCAAATTCTACTTACATACCTGCAGCCTCGCAGAAACCAAGCAGTCTTCGTTGCCGAAGGCAAAAAGTTCGTAAGTTTGTGAGGACAGACGTCAAGTAGACGAAGCATCAGTCGACAACAGGAAGCAATCTCGGTCTCCAACTTCACCATCGACAAGCACAGGAACGGTTCATTGCATTTGGCACAAAGATGATGGTATAAACAGTAGGATTTGCAACACTCAATATTTACAGATAACCTCGCCTCACCAACACCAAAGAGAAAGAAAGAGAAAGAAAGAAAGAAAGAAAGAAAGAAAGAAAGTAAAAAGCTAAAAGGCCACCGACAACCCACGAAAAACCACAAACACAAAAGACATCACCACCACCTACAACTTCACTCTCCCACCCTTAATCTCCTCCCAATCCGCCTTACTAAACCTCGTGTATTGCGTAGCTCCAGGCTTCAACCACCACAACTCATCCCCCTTCCCACCCCTCGTAACCTTCTCCCAGTCCACACCCTGATCCCTCAGCCTCTTCTTCACCATCTTGAAGTTCCCTGTCGTCTCATTCTTATCCTCACCCACCAACACTCTCAAGAATAGTGGCACGGCGAATCGTGGCAACCCACTCTTCTTAGGATTCAGCAAATGCTCACTAATCTTTGCCATGAGCGCATTCTGGGCGTCCTTGACACTCTGGCTCTCACCAACGGGATAACAGACTGGGTCGAGCACGAGCGCGGCACAACCGGCACGGCCGTCGTGGCCGGGAATTTCAACACCGTAGACGTTGGCTTCCTTGACGCCCTCGACGACACCGACGGATTGGGAAACCTCCGCGGTGGACACGTTCTCGGACTTCCAGCGGAAGGTGTCGCCGATACGGTCGATGAAGTACCAGAGGCCCTCATCGGTCCAGGACTGGAGGTCGCCCGAGCGGAACCAGGCATCGCCTTTGACGAACACGTCGCGGAGGATCTTAGACTCGGTTGCGCCCGGGTTGTTCCAGTAGCCTTGGAAGGTTCGGTGGACCTGGGTGGGGTCGAGCTTCCATAGGAGCTCGCCTGGCTCGCCCCAGGCGACGCGCTTGGCGAAGCCGGTGACGGGATCCCGCTTGGGCATCTCGGTGTCGAGATCGATTTCGACGACGGCGACAGAGCGGCCAAGGAGGAATTTGAGGAAGGAGCCGTTTCTTCCAATGGCACCCTTGGCGTAGGTGCCGGATTGGTAGTTCCAGGAGCCGGAGGTTCCTTCGGTCGAGGCGTAGAACTCGGCGATTGTTTCGACGCCGAACCGGTCCTTGAAACGTTGCCAGACGTCGGGACGGAGACCGTTGCCGAAGGCCATACGGACCTTGTTGTCGGTATCGCATGGGGAAGGAGGAGCGGATAGGAGGTAGCGGCAGACTTCGCCGACGTATTGGATTATGGTGGCATTTGAGGCACGGACCTCGGGCCAGAAGGTCGAGTTGGAGAATTTCCGGCCGATGGAGATGGTGGCTCGGTGGTAGACAATGTTGATGAGACCGAGGATAGCGGCAGAGGAGTGGTAGAGTGGCATGCAGGTGTAGAAGACGTCGTCTTTGCGGAGGCCGAACCAGTGGCCGACGAAACCACCGCCTTCGAGACATTTGCGGTACGAGACGATGGCGGCTTTAGGGAGACCTGTAGTACCACTATGTAAGAGTTAGCACTGTGTCTGAGACATGAGGCAGGTAGAGCTGCGGATTGTGGGGTACAGAGTGGCAATGTAGGAAGAATATTGTGGGCAACGCTGGCCCTCTGTCCCGTTGTTATGATCGTATCTGCACGAAGCCCGTCTGACGGAGACACAACGGGATCACGGAGCCATGAGACAATGCTCATTCCACTGCCCACCAAGGTCCGCCCAGTATCCACAGCATCACCATTCCATCACCATTTTCACAAGATGCAAGAGGACAGGTTTCCACTAACCTTGTGTAAATCAAAATAGCCTTGTCATGCAACATGAATCCATCTCTATCCTCATCTGGTGCCCTCTTTCCACTCCAGCTTCCCACAACTCTCTCCATTCCCTCGTCAAATACGACAATCTCCCTTTCACCCGTGCCCTCCACCTTCTCCGTCTTCAACCGCTGCAATGTCCTGGCCCCATCCTCATCCGTCCCGACCACCTTAGCCGCCACTTCTGAATCAATCAACACCAACTTTGCCGTGCTCGTAACCACACTGTGTACCAGCGCATCACCGTTCAAGTTGTAGTTGATGAAGGCCGGTGTAGCTCCAATACTCCACAGTCCAAACCACACAAACACAAAGACGTTGCTGTTCATAAAGTCCATCGCAACGATATCGCCCTTCTTGATGCCAAAACGTTCCTTGAACCAGGTACCATACTTAAGGATGACCTGGTAGGCCTCGGCATAGGTCCAGCTGTTGCCTTGGTAGATGAGGAAGATGCGGTCCTTGGAGGGAGAGGTGGTGGCGGCCTCTTCGAGGAGGTAGAATGGAGTGACGCGGTTCTTGCGCTCGAGGATGAGGGCCTTGGCCTTGGAGCGGATGAGAGCGTTGAGGATGCGGTAGTCGTTGGAGAGATCGAGGCGGGCGTCAATGTAGGAGAGAGCTGCGGCTGCCGGGCCGATCGCGGCGAGAGGTATTGGAAGCATCGTCTGAATAAGATATTGTATGTAGTAGACGATTTGCGGCGATGTTTGAGATGAGGTGTCCTGCGATTCGGGCTTCAAGGTTGTTGGTTGGTTGACTTTGTGGTACCGTTCTAATCAGCTCGAGACGGCGAAGATGATGGCGGGGATGACTAGGGGGACGGGAATGACTGAGTCAAGTCGTAAAACGAATGCCGGAATGGTATAAGCAATGATTTGGCAGGAGGAAAGTATCGCGGGATGGGTTTGGTGGTGGTGAGAAATGAGTGTGGGGATGGATGCTTGTTATTGACCCGCTTGTTCGGCACTGACAGTCTCTAAGCGAGGTCGGCTTGCCCAGAAGTCGCACAACCGAGGCATCTTTTTCTGCTTAGTTAATCGTCATGTGCTTTGTAGATTTCCTTTCCCTTTCCAGAAGGACAGGACGCCCAACGAATCTGCTTGACACGACACGTTTCTGCTCCAAAAAGCACCCATTTTCAAGCAACAAAAAGTGTTGGGAAACGCCTTGACTTCTCTGCATGAAATCCACACTGAACCATGTAACTTTAGGGCGAACTCAGCACTGTGATTGGCCCATGTCATCCCCTTCCCCACACCCCAGCTCTTGTCTTCCCCGCACTGAGCTAAAGCATCCCATCGTGATTTCGAAGAGCTCCATCATCGCTTGGCTTCCCACGATTGGCCAGGGCACAGTCAAGACGGGACAAGAAATTGCCGTGCTACCGAGCTTCCAGAAGGAATCCACGAGGCTACCGGCATATCATGTGTATGATATCAGAGGTTGGGGGTTACATATGTATTCTTACCTGACAAAGTTGACAGTCCGTCTTGTCGATGGACGGGACAGTCAGAGGTGTTTCACTTCCATGCTCAAGCTATGACTTGGCCTGGTGCCTTCGCCTCCACGCATGGCCCGTCTATGTAGCATTATTTCATATGAACTTGTACGAGGCTCTGGACATAAATGATCGTTCAGGCTTTACCATTTTAGGTGAAGGATCGCCAGCTTTGAACGATGACTTTTGTCCATAGCCTCGTACATGCCCTGGATTGTGCAAGGCGTTGGTTTGAGTCGGGACCGTTTGACTCGTTTCGTTTCAAGATTTTGCGCTCGGCTGTTGTTCCGGCATTATGTACGAAGTACCTAAATATTCTACGGTAGCGGCTTGGGGTAAAGTTCAAGACAGTTGCAAAGGATAGTTCCAGACGATTGACAGTTTTCTACTACTCAAAGGCCGAGTGAAGCAACGCAGGGAACCATGGTTCAGACTTGCATACATATGTCCAGTCACTTCCCTCCCATGTGCATGCATCATGTCAGGCAACCCGAGACATCCACACGACACAGGAGATGACCTGGTCCTGGACAATGCTTCGTGCTGCAAGTTACCGTGGGTGTTGACGACGCCAGAGTATTATAGGTAGACTACGCCGCAAAGGCTATCGAGAGCCGAGTGTTCAGCGCTCTCGGCCGCTGGAGTCTGGAGCCTTATTCTACCTAGCTGCTAGCTTCGGAGATGCCCATGCCCAGCAAATACTATATTCTACATACAACCCTGCCTCCGATCTTCATGATCTAGAATAAGCCGTCCTTGTTGGGCAATATGATACCCTCGTGCCCTAGATCTTCTGCTGACGGATGTCAAGTATTCCAGAGACCCTTCCCGAACACATCAAAAAATAACGTGTCTCTTCTGGAACAATTCCATGATGATTCCCGTCGTTACACGTCTTTTTCGATCCCTCGACGACCATGCCATCTCCTTCCCGAGCAAATCCCCCCCAAAATCGCCTAACCACAAGTCTTTCAGCCGAGTCTAGTAACCACTGACAGCCAAAACGGGTCAGTCTAGCGATCCTACTCGTCCGAAACTAGCAATCTCCATCAAGGAAAAACACGCCAATGCTACACTTGCTGTCTATTGCCTCACTCAACACCATCATGACTTGCCTGCCATTTCCGTATCCGTCGACTGTAACCAGCATTCCTGGCCAGGCTCCGTCCTCAGGAACCGACACTTTACAGGCTCAGCTACTTTGATCTAGATTACCTGTCCCAGCCGCAAAAGTCAAGCCCGCTCCAGCATCGTACAAACTAATCCCATCTTCTTTATAAAGATGGCGTGCTTGCACCTGCTCATTGATTCCCCAGCTCCAAGCTAAACTTCCTTCTCACACCTACCACAATGTTCTCCTTCACCAAGGTCCTCCTCGCAACTCTCAGCATCAGCACCGTCTTGGTCGCTGCCCAAGACTGCGGTCCAACCGGCAACTACGGTGTCTGTGAGCCAGGATGGTGCTGTTCCTCCTACGGCTGGTAAGACTCCCCAGACCGCAACAAAGACCATGCATGTCGAGAAATGATCCTGACGAAACGAAACAGGTGTGGTGAAACCGAGGTCCACTGCGACAAGGACTGCCTCCCCGACTACTCCGGCGAGGGCTCCGCCTGCAAGGTACGTCCCATCTCACACAAGTGCTTCTGAATCCCCCCCAGAGCACAACTAAACTGTGTCCTCCACCCTTCAGGGCTCGCACGTCGATCCAGGACCAGGACCAACCACTCACAAGATCAAGACCATCACCAAGACTGTTACCCAAAAGCCAACTTCTACCAAGACCCCACCACCGGCTTACACCATTCCTTCCATCGATACTTGTGGACCACCTCACCGCAACGACAACGGAGAGATGAGCAATGGCGGCAAATGCGTTGGTGTTGGTGATAACGGATACTTCTACCGTTGCTGCGTAAGGTTTCCGGCAAGTCCTCTCGGCAGCGGCTAACAATGTCGTGTAGTCTCAACATGGCCACTGTGGACCGAAGAACCTCGAGCAGGACGCCGCCTCTTACTGTGGACAAGGCTGCAACCCACTCTACGGAAAGTGCGATGTCTCCAAGCCAAAGCCAAAGAAGCCAACCAAGAAGCCAATCTGGAACCAGTGGGAGGGAGGTGAGTGTGGACCTATCGTCAACAAGCACTGCGCCGAGGGAGAGTGCTGCTCTGGATCCAACTTCTGTGGAACGGTAGGTCTAGCCTTGAGTGAAAATTGGGGATGAGGCTAACGTCTTGATAGGGTGAGGATTACTGCGGAGCGGCCAACTGGTGCCAGTGGGGCTACGGTGTGTGCTGGTAGATTGCTCAGGATATTCATGCTGAGTATGCTCGAGTCAATGTGGCACCTCGATACGCGGGCTCATTGCAATGGTGGCTCAGATGCCTTCTTCCGGAGAGCTTGAGGAGGGTCGGTATGGGATTTCTTTCGTATATGATTTCGATATTTCCTTGTCCTTGTGAGCTGTCTCGAGGTGGATAGATCTTGCTTTGATGCCTTTGCTTGTTGATTGGAGTAAATTAAACCCTATCTAGTAGTCGATTATTCTTTTGTTGCTAAGTACTGTAGTCGGAAGAGGACCAATAAGAGGGTATATTTGCTGAGAAGCTGGTATCCATTGTAGCTCTCCATCAAGTGAATCAACCATCCGGAACCTCAAAGAGCATCTCAAGCTCGAGTTCCTATCCTTGCTCCGTATCGGCTTCTGCATTCCTGATGCCTACGCCAGTACAGCGAAATCACTTCGAAGTACCCACTTGACCCCATCCAAGACCTCCGCTCCCTCATGCAATAAACAATCCCTTCCATGTTTATGCAGTAGCGCGGCTCCCCTGAGCAACGGTACCACAATCTTGTCCTCCTCCATCTCATCCTTCTTCCCTCCCTTGCCCTTCTTGTGCTTCTTAACCGTACTCGCCATCACACTCTCATCCGTATAAAACACCGTCTCTCCACCCTTGACCCCGTCCTCCTGCCCCGAAAGATAAACCAACAGCGTCCACGTCGTCCTACATTTTGTCGCCTTCCTCTTATCCGCATCTGGCTCGTCCACAGGATTCGGCATGTGTAAAGTGATGAGGTTATCGTCGTCGTAGTGCCGGTCAAAATAGTGTCCTTTTTGATACCGGTAGACTCGTATCCGTGGTGAGCAGCCAACAGCCTCGCCATCCCCTTTCGCTCGCATCTCTGGCTCTAGACGTCCACCTGCTCCAACTAATTCGCCGAGCCCAGTTTCGTTCCAAAGGCGCCAGGCGAAAGCTTCGTCTTGGACTTCGAAGCGGTCGTTGACGCGGGCGGCCATGCCCTTTTGGGGAATTGAGGGAGTCGTGGTGAGGTGGAGTTGAGAGAGAAAGTGGATGTAGGTTTTACACAGGGAGGGAGGGAAGAGGGAGGGGATGAGGATGAGCTGGGCGGGGAGCATGATGTCGGGAGTGAGGGTGTAGGGGTGGGTTGGGGAGAGGGAGAAGGACGGCCATTGAGGTGGTGGAGGCGGTGGGGCGGGTTCGGATGCGGCCGGTTTCGATTTGGCAGATTTAACGGACTTGGGGGCTTTCGGCATTGTTGTGGGTCGAGCAAGGGTTGGAGGTGGTGGAGGGGTGTGGAGGTTCGTGATGGTGTTGATGTTTTGGTGGGGTTGACTTGAGCTGTCGCGTCACGAGGATCTGACAAGGTCACTCGCTTGTAGGTCACATCTTTTCTGTGACCCAGACCCAAGGTCCTTATCAGGAAGTGCACAAGCTGCTCGGAACCTGAAAGGAAGGGGCAACACTTCCTTCCTACCTGAGCATTGAGGAAATAACCTGAGTGGCCTGATTTTGATAGACCCTAAGCCCTACGTCCCCAAGGATGCCCAGCTTTGGACAATATTTAAGCACTCCTCTTCCTCACCTTTTCTTTTCTTTAGCTTGCTCGCAAGCTCACCGTCTTGACAAGGCTATATATGTTACCTGGCCAGGTTTACAGGTCTCAGTACCGTGGACTAAACTACGAGAATCACCTTGATCCAGGTAAAAGGTCTCAGCTCCGTGGGCTAAACCACGAGAATATGAACTGCCTTGGCCTAGGTCTACAATAATAGCCACTCCACCTTGATTCATGTCAAAGATCACGATCAGCCTTGGCCTAGGTTGTAAATAATAGCCAACTCACCTTGATCCAGGTAAAAGGTCTTTTTTTTTCTTTGGGCTAATCTGCATCTATGCATGCACTTTGTTCGTGAGAGAGCTTGACCACTCGGGGCTCAGTGCCCTATGCTGAAATGGGTCAATCAACCAAGCAACTCATATGCCCTTTTGAGTTACCTTTCTCTACTAGAAAGACCTTGACTATTGCACGTAAGTATCAACGCAAGTTGGTGTACGTGTAGTGTAGTTACTTAATCGTTTTGAGGGTGTGGTCATGGCATACGTATGGGCATGACACTGTTGGTTCAATTGAGATGCATGTATACTTTCCATGCCCTTTGCCTTCTATACCCGCAACTGGTAAGGTTGACGTTTTCCTGAGAGCCCATTCCATCCAGTGCATTCGTGAAAAGCGCCTCAAAGACAAAAAAAAATCCATTGCATTGCTCTTTGAGCTCACCAACCAGTGTGCCGCCAGCCCACCATTTGGTCTTGCTTAACGTCTACTGCTTTTCCGGAACTGCTTATTAGCGTTATCGGACCCATCACATTGCTTGCTGAGAACGCAGAACTTCTCTGAAGCTTCTCGCCTCCTCCACCATCTATGCAGTAACTTATTGCTCTCCAGTGACACCTCCAAACTCAACCCAAACAACATTCGATTTACTCTCACCTTTACACCGATTGTTGCACTGTTCAGGTGTTGCATTGCTAGCTCTCAGGTAACATCACACTGGCATCAAGAAGGAGGAAGGTTGACCAAACGCTCCGCGTTTTTCAGATCGTCACCATTCAATCGATCGTTCTCACGAGCTTGAACGCACGAACCCGATAACACAACTTCGAACTTGTTGGAAGCATGTGCCTTGCATGGTAGAAGACGGATACCCGCAAGTCTAGCCTTCGAGAAAGACCAAAGAACGTTTGACGACATCGACTCAGACATACGGGACGCGACGCAACAATAATAACCTTGCTACTGAAGGCTCGCTGCATGTTAAAACACAAGCAGGCCCCACCTTGACGTCGTTCTTGTTGCCACATCCTTCTCTTACACCTGAGTACCATTGAAGCAAGCTCGTTGAACACCACGGCCGCCTGAACACCGATCGATGACCGGATGCCACCGACTGAGCAACCATGCAAATCGGGACGAGGCAGAATTCGGCGGTCGCAACAAACTGTGCAGGATCCGAATGCCGCCTTTACCAGGAAAACTCTGGAAAGAAGCACATGTGAAAGCTGCTAACTTCGGGATCATGATCTCCTGGTTTTAAGAGTTGGCGAGAGCGATACCGCCGGCGTATGGCAATGTTTCTTGCCAATGGCATTCAGTAATCGCATATCGCCGACAAACTCACTGAAGCCCTGACCTATCAGAGTTTATCTCGACGTTGCAACGGGCCAACACCGCTCGAGCCCCATACAGGAGGTATGACAAGCTGTCCTACCTCCCATTCTTGATGCTAACTGGATACCAAGTAGGCGAGCTTTTCTCACGCCTTAGAAGGACCTGGCGGCTGTGCCGCAGGATCAGTCTGCCGATTGAGCCGACTAGCCGATAACGTGGCACTCTTGGACGTTAATGCGCAAAGAAGGTCACCACTATAAGGAGCAGCTCATCTCATCCTTCCATCGCAT
Organism: Ascobolus immersus RN42; assembly: GCA_003788565.2. Taxonomy (NCBI): domain Eukaryota; kingdom Fungi; phylum Ascomycota; class Pezizomycetes; order Pezizales; family Ascobolaceae; genus Ascobolus; species Ascobolus immersus. Next base: position 103,890 of record ML119692.1, read on the forward strand.
CTCAATTTTCGAGATCGTCGTTGATTCTGCACTAAGAGACGCCGCTAAAGTTTGACACCTGTCAACCAGTAGTAGCGCCGATTTATTTCCCGACCACAAGAGACGATCACCATTCCGACGACACCAAAACTCGCAACTGAGGGTCAAAGGAGTCATAAACATGTCCTCACCAAAGCCTGCATCGAATCCGACCTCTCCAAAAGAGACTGCAAGTCCAGTCTCCAACTCTGCCGAAATCACAACTTTTCCTGAGGATGAAGCTCCACTTGAGGTTGCCGATCCCATTACTCTAGACGATACAATCGGTGATGGATCATCCGACTACGGCTCCTCGATCGGTTCCGACACCACTTCACTCGCTTCTTCCGTCCTCAACTATACTTACGAAAATGGCCGACGCTATCATGCCTTTCGCGAAGGGAAATATTTCATGCCTAATGATGAAACTGAGCAAGACCGGTAAGCTCTATGCATTCAAACTATGGGCACAGTGCAAGATCAAGAGACATAGCTGACCACAGCATTCGCACAGTTTGGATATGACCCATCATCTCTGGTGCGTCCGTCTCAACGGCGAGCTCCATCTCGCTCCTCTTCCAACCAACCCCCAGAGAGTCCTCGATCTCGGCACAGGAACCGGTATCTGGGCCATTGATTTTGCCGATATGTATCCCTCCGCCGAAGTGACCGGTGTGGATCTCTCACCCATCCAGCCCCGCTGGGTACCACCAAATGTCAAGTTTGAAGTCGACGATCTCGAGGATGAATGGCTGTGGGAACCCAACTCGTTTGACTACATCCACTCGCGTGCTATGGTCGGATCTATCAGGAACTGGACAAAATACATGGAGCAGGCTTACAAGTAAGTTTGAACGGGCAAAAAACACAGCATGATTGAAAGCTAACAATGTGATAGTGCCCTCCGACCAGGCGGCTACATCGAGTTCCAAGAAACTGACCTCAACCTCTTCTCCGACGACGACACCGATAAGAAAGCCCTTGCTGCAACCGAATACATCACCAACGTCCGCAACGCGGGCAACATCCTACCCACCCGCTTCGACGTCGCGCCCGAGCTCTCCACACTTGTTCAAGCCGCGGGATTCGAAGAAATTACTGAGCGAAAAATTAAGCAGCCTCTTGGAACGTGGGCCAAGGGCAAGAAGATGAAGGAAATGGGGTCATGGACTCTGGTGATTATGGAGAGTGGGTTGGAGGCATACGGACTGAAGATATTCACGAAGGTACTAGGGTGGGAGAAGGAGAGATTTATGGGCTTCTTGGAGGAGGTGAAGGCGGATATTAGGAATAAGGATTACCATATGTACAGTTATAGTCATGTTGTGTATGCTAGGAAGCCGATCGATGTAGAGTAAGCTGGAGTTCACGGCGGTTATTGTTGGGCAAGCTGCGAATATTCTGAGATTATGGGATAGGAGGAATGGATTGAAGGGCGGGAAAGATGGATGGTGGATGGGATCAGTGGTTGATTGGATGGGTTGTTCGGTGCCGAGCTCCGAAGCATCCGGCTGCAGTGCAACTCGAGTATGCAGTAGAGTGGTACATATGGAGTGATTGACAAATCAAGGTGAACAGCCCGTAAACTCAAAAGCAACTAAAGTTGGAACGTGCAGAACCGAGATACGAGCACTCCTCTATACTAACTGATGGAACATCCTCAAGAGTACAAGTAGTGCCTTCATAAGGCCCATACTATCCATATGGGTACAGGAACAAGCCTCTTTCTTCACCCGAGACCACAATGCGAAAAGTGCTTTCTTTGCTGCTTTTGCTCCTTCCAGCTCTAATCCTTTCAACTGCTCTTCCTTCCCGTCAGAAGCCGCAAAAGAAGAAATGCAAGAACCCAGCGATTCGTAGAGAATGGAGAAAACTGACAATCCCCGAACGTCAATCTTTCATCCAAGCTCTGCTTTGTCTGCATAAAACACCAGCAGCTCGCTATTCCCACATGCCCGGGACCTACTCCGAATTCGAAGCATTTACTACCGTCCATAAGCTCCAAACACCCTACATCCACTTCACCGGTACTTCATCCTCCCACTATTCTATCTTTCACTTTGTCGCAAACTCTAAGACAGACGACACCTAACAAACAAATGCAGGTATCTTCCTCCCCTGGCACCGCATCTTCCTCGCCGAATTCGAACACACCCTCCAAACAACCTGCAATTACACCGGCACCCTCCCCTACTGGGACTACACCCTCGACTCCCGCACAACCCCAATGTTCCCCAACGCCAACATCTCCCACTCCCCCGTTTTCGACCCCAACCACGGCTTTGGCGGCAACGGCATCTACAACAAAACCATGAACGATGCCCTCACCTCCCAAGGCACCTTCTGGGGTGGTGGCTGTGTCCGTGACGGCCCATTCAAAGACTGGATCTTCCACGTCGCACCACAATGGGAATGGTACGAAGACAGCCGGTGCCTCAAGCGCAACATCTGGGAGGTGTATGAGATGTGGACGACTTCCGAGCGGGAATATACGGTGATGCAACAAACGAACTTCACGGGCATGCAGAAGTATCTCGAGGGTTTTGGAATGGATTGGGTAGGGCTGCATGGAGGAGGACATATGGTGGTTGGGGGTCTACCGCATGGGGTGGGCACGGCGAACGATCCGTGGACGAGCTCGTTGGAGCCGTTGTTTTATTTGCATCATGCGAATATTGATAGAGTTTGGGACAAGTGGCAGAGGAAGAGGAGGGAGTATAAGTGGGATGTGACGGATGCGAGGATGGATAGGGAGGATAAGGAGGTTTGGGGACCGGGATTTGTGTGGGAAGAGGCCCCAATGACGATGGAGAGTAGGGTTAATATGACGGAGGAGTATGTGGAGTGGTGGGGGGCAAGGGTTGGGGAAATATGGGATATTGAGGGTAGTTTACCGGAAGAGTTTGATGGTGAGGCTAAGCTATGTTATCGATATGCGTGATTTGAAGGCAAAAACATAAGCTCTTTTCGCTATATATCGATAGCATAGCAGTTCCCATGGACGGAGGATCATCTTACTCGATGCCTGGTTCTTTTCTACCTTTAAAAAACGCCCCAGTACAAAAGAATTTTAAGCCAGTGCCAGGGATCGAGCCTGGCTCTTTATTACTAGTATGTCCGAGCGGATCAAGATTGTGTGATATCCACTTCACCGCTCAGGCTGGCTCGATATTGCCCTTTTATTAGTATTTTCATCAAAGTGCTCATTAGTTGGCAGTTATTCCACAGATATCAACTAGAGCTAGCCATTTCCGTGACTATGACGTATGAAGAAGTACCAAGTATACTTCCGTGTGCATATGCGTTCCTGAGTTCCAACACCTTTATCATGACCAATTGGCCAAGTTGGCACTTCTTCAACTTGAACGATAACTCTACTACTTTTCTTAGCCAAAGAACTGGGCAATGTCGTACTGCAAGGAACTAAACGAGATTCCTAACCAGGAGAAGCTTACTGTAAGGCAGGAACCCCCATCATATAGATCAGAAGCTCTACTAACGCGTTCGTATCTAGTCTCTGTGAGGTTGCCGCAGCACGTGCAAGACTCGACTCTGTCCAAGCCCTTTTTTTTGACCTAAACACTCGGTTACTATGCAGAATTGAAGAGCTCATTCTTCATCTGCCAAAAGAGAGTCGGATATTGTTCCGGGCCTATCTGCTCACCGGTATCCGCAATACACGCCCGTTCTCAAAGCGATTCTCGGGAGCTAGTATTTATTATACGTCGGGGCCGCCAGCGTACTTCATTCTAGAAAGTTATATCGATTCTCTTCTGAACCGTGAGGAGGGGCCTGCCTGTCATAAAGCCGGAGAAGTGTGTTTTTTCCTGTCGCCAGAAAGCGCAAACCCAGTTGACCCCGTGCTAGGAATGCACCATACCAAAATCAGCAGCATGCTTGCCGCAGAACCTTGTCCAGGAGACCGTAGATCTTATTTTGGATCTGCTCGACGGATCTGCTATGGATCCCTATCATACAGACTGTGTCGAGATCGATAACGATAAATCGTCTGTACAGCAAATCCAACAAGCGCCGCACAGTTACTACCAGCTTAGCTTCTGGAGGGACTGCAAAGCTGTTTTAAAGAACAAGCAAATTGAGGAAGTCCACATCAACAGGTACCACGTCTGGGGCTATGGCCCTCGGAAAGGAGAACAAGGGGAAACATCTCACTATCGAGCACTACGACGATGGGATGGTACGTCAAGCATCGAGTCACGAATGTTAGCGGAAAAAAGCGGATATAGCCAGATGCTGGGCAAACTGGAGGAGATTGAACTGCTATTGGAGAAAGTAAAAGAAGCGGCTGCTGTTGAAGCAGTCTCTGCCTGGATGTTCAACTCTGATGGTGATATGGATAAGGCTCAGAGCCGAGATGCAAGTATGCTTTTCTATCAAGCAAACTCGGATGGAACAAGGACTAGATACAAGTTTGAGAGCTCGATCGAGCAATAGGTAAGGTTAACATCGATGCAGCAGCTATGGCTACGTCAACTAATGGAATATCAAGTGATTATGAAACAAAAATAACTCCGAACACATATCAAACCCATATATACAACCGTAAGCAAAATATAAACAGTCCTAGTACCTCAGAGCATCCCTCATTATGGCTTCCGAAATGCCCATCTCCCACTCGATATATTGATCTGATCCAAGGCATAATCATACCGCAAACTGCCTCCCACTCTTTGGAGCAGAACCAAAACCCCAGCCTCCACCTCGTTTCTCTTCTACTCTCCCAGGCCCGAGCCCAATCCTCCGTTTCGCTTTCTTCCTCCTCACCAAAAACACGCCGATGCCCACGACCCCAATCACCAATGCAGCAACTCCACCCAAAATCGCACCAACAATAACCCCGACATTCTGCACCCGCTCACTGGGGCTCTCATTTGCCGCATCGCTCTCTGCCGGCGCCGGCACCATTGTGCTTGTCATTGTCGGTGCCACGGTCGGCGTCGTACTTGTCGTCGTCCTCCCTGACTCTCCCACAACCGTATCGACTCCTCCAGTCCCAGACCCAGGTCGTAGCGCTCGTGCTCGTGCTTTATATCTTTCGAGAGTATGTGTCGAGTTGGGATTGATGACGCCAGCAAATCCATCGATACAATGTGCACTCTGAGAGCAGTAGAAGAATATGGGGTCCTTACTCATAACTTGGATTGTGAATGTCGGTAGGAGTGGCGCATTTCGAGAAACTGGGCGGAATCCCGAGAAGAATGTTTTCGGACCGACTGGCATAGGTGCACAGGGCGAATCGAAGGAGCCATGTTGGACCGAGTGATTCTGCAAGCGATGGTCAGCATTTTATGTCTGGGTCCGTCTAATATGAAGCGCTTACGACTGGGTAGAACTGGAACTGGATGAGGTCACCGACTGCTGCTCTGGTGATCTCGGGAGTAAAGGTCAGAGACAGGTCTGAGCCGTTGCGACCGACTTGAACCGTCCTGATGATGCGACCTTGAGCTTGCATTCCATCTACGTTGCCGACCATTTGCTGTGCTGATGCTGGCTGGGTGATGATGCATGTCGAGAGTAGGACGAGAAGAGTTGTGAAGATGTTTGATAGCGAGAAGCGGGAAGAGTTGATGGTGAGCGGTGTCGATATGTGAAGGGTGATATGCGAATCTTGCATTGCATTCCAGTAGAAGATCTGCAGGTATAAGCAAAGAGGAAGCCGGGAGTTGAAGCTTTTGCGAGGCGTTGGTTGTTGAGAAGAGTAGATTCTGATGAAAGAAAGAGAAACGTGGAGAAGCGCGTCCTCTGGACCCTGCAGGGTAAGTACACGGCCCTAATTTCCTGCTCAAATGTCTGTTACTTTGTTACATGTAGGAGGACGTCTGACCAGCTGAAACTTTCGAGATGCCTAAAGTCCGTGTATCACGACCGTTTGAGGAGAACACTTCCTAAATTGTCGCGTAGCACAAGGCTGGTTTCAAGTTTTGTGCACTGACGCATCGTGAGCTATGTATGATACGGCTTGACGGGTTCGAGCCCATCCCGATAAACCCAGCCCTTATATTCAATCGACCTGTTTAAATGATTGCATACACTTTTCCATACTAAAAATTTCGAGGAATCCGCGTACGAGTACATACATAATAACAGGCAGTAGCATTGGTTGCAGTGGAGTTCGAGGAGGATCATGTCGACGATATGAAGGGTCCGGTCCGTGAAACAAACTGTTTTGCAAGCCGGTGGCTAACTTTGTTTCGACTTTGGTGTCACCATTTCACATCAATGAGGAGCGCCCTAGAAAACAGAGCACTCCGAGCAACTGCAATAGTGTGATTGCCCGGCGCAGTGTTGCCAAGGACCCTGGTGTCACGAGGTTAGGCCCTTTGACATCTTTATGCCGAGTAACATTTTATTTCTATTTTGGAGAAAGCCCCATTCGCAAAGCAAACTTCTCCAGGCTGACTTGCCTGCAGGATGGGGGGAATGGTAAGTAAAAATGAAGTACTTAGTATGGAAAGTAGGTCACGTGAGTTGACAGGAGGCTGATGCTTCAGCTGACTGAAAGATGAGTAATCCAAATCACGGATAAGGCCCGTGCGTACTTACTAAGTAAGGTAGGAAAGCTCTGTGTGTGTGGCCGATCCCTCTACCCGTCTTGAGACAACATTCTTCCAACAAACTTCATTGTCAACAAAAAATGTCGGACTCCAGACAAATTCTTGAGTAAGTCTGAATTCATGTTGATTTCTTTCCATCCGTTCTCTGCTAACCTGATCAGCGCCGAGGAAGTGGACCGTCTCGTCAAGACAGCGAAGACAACCGCCGACGAATTAGCTGCACTCATTAGCAGCATCAACCACGAACTATCAAACCTTTTCAAATATTTGGACAATCGCCACATTCAGAGAATAGCTGTTCCCTCGCCGTCCGTCCACCTCGTCAGAGGCGATATCGCCATCCATGTCGCCATGCTTGTTCGAACCACTCGCCCTTCCAGTGCCAATGTGGTTCCTGAAGTGACCCAGTTCGAGATCTTGAAAGTCATTGAGGAGGCTCTTGATGGATCGCAACGATTCGATGCATTTTGCGACGAAGCATGTAAGGATGTCGATCGGCTTTGGAGCCTACGATTTTGTGAAGACAAGGAAAGCTGGTGGAGTACCGCTATTGCTTGGGTCAGACTCGCGGTGAAAGGGACTGTTTGCTCAGATAGTTGGCCGATGATACGCTGTATCCAAAGGTGGGGGAACAGGAATATTGAGACTGAGATGGAGGTGATTCAGATGAGAAGGTTGTTATCTGGCATGAAGGGTATGCTGTTAAGGGCAGAAGGTCTGGAGACTTCTTTGCAGGCCGTCGTACCGGAGGCCGAAACGAGCCCCGCGACTGCTGTGGGGCAAAGCTCTAAAGTCACAAGGCGGAGGTTCCTGAGAGTCACGGAAGCTCTCTGATTTACCATAAACTTTGGTCAATTGAGGGAATACCTCTGTTCGATCGAATTTGGAAACGTTCTTGTTACGGGATACGAATACGCCACGGTGCCGGAGAAGATTGTAAAGGATCATTTCAATGACGAGTCAGTATGGAAACACCGGTATAGCGAGGTTCTGAATCATGCGGATCTTTACAACGTCGTGGCCCTCGGATTAATTTGAGTTATTGGACTCGTGAATTCTCTTGCTTGGGCAGTATAATACTGGCGCCATTCGTCACCTCCCACCTGGCAACGCATTCAACGGTCTCATGAGGGACAACTGGACTAAAAGCCAATGGTTGACGCCTGCTGAGAAACTCGATTTGATTCAATCAGTTATCCGTAAGTCTTTCCTGATGAGATCGCCTTGTTCCTAACTTTCTACTTTCGAAATTTCTAGTAGTCCCGCGTTATTTTGAATGAGCCCATCCTCCGTGATGCCCTATCGTTTCTCTCAACGATTCCATTATCGGACATTCCCACCTCCGCCTACTTCGGCCTGGTTTGTCATACTTCAATTTCGGTTTGTCAAGGTATGAAGCCCGCAGCACTTGCCTCTCGATCTCACATCTAACAAAAGCCAGAATTAGTGACTTCAGAATACATTTACCTCAGACTGATATTTGTTATTTTCTTTCCTCGTAACAAAAATAATGCTAAAGTTCCTTGCTGTTCTTACTATGACCATGCTTGGTGTTGGAGCACGCAAGACGGGATAGTTTATCATTTATGATTGTTCATGCCTCAGCTGCTTACAAAATCATGATGCATTTTAAGCCATCGGTGGCTTTTGTTTCAGGCGGCCATGGCTTCGTGCCTTCTCATTGTGATGAGCTATTTTCAGTAGCCGTTAATCCACACGTTGTTGGCGTTAAACAATGAGAGACTTGGATGTTTTTGCCTAACTCAAACCTCCCATATTGATCGTCAAGATATTCCTTGCTGGGATTGTATTTATTTTGCTCATAACTGTAACAAGATAGTAAGCACCTCTAGGCTAAAGTGTGTACTTATTTGCTCAATCCTCTACTACTAGTATACTGAGCTGGGAAAGTTGAAGCTAATTTGTGGATTCGATGGAGAGGACAAGAGATGAGGGGAAGTAGTAATAATGGGACATACGGCAAGAACAAGAACGAAGAAACGGGCAGTGACACAGTCATGAAAAGCAGGAGATCGGATGAAATTAAGCAGCAAATTGTCAAAGTCTCTTGTCAACGAGTACCAATTAGAATAGACATTATATACCACAACAAGAAAAAAGAAACAAGTTAAAAGATACAAAGTACAACCATCTTACATGCATAATCTCTCCATATTCCCTAATCCACAAATAGACATTATCGATTCCAGATAAAAAAACACAAAGCAAACAATATGCAACAAAGATCCCAGCTTAGCAATGCTTCTTCGGGCAGCCCATATCGCGGCAGTTGGCACCGGCGGTACAAGGACACTTGGCGTAAAGACTCCACAGCGCGTAGAGCTGGACCTCATCGAACACGTACTGGTCGGAGAAACGACACTTTCCGAAGAAGCAGTTCTTACAGCCCTTGCGGATGTAGTGATCGTAGCACGGACTTGGATTGAGCTCTTTGAGTTCTTCGGAGAGGGACCTGAGGGCAGCAGGATCAAGCTGCAACTGACAAGGACGAATAAGATGAGGCGGTGGCTAAGGTATGTAAGTGTCTAAGAAGAGCAGAGCGACAGGAAAACTTACACCCATCAAACGAGCTTGCGTGCGAAAGATACTGGGCCAGTGCTTCTTGTAGAAGAGCGTCTTGCCGGTTTTGCAGTCCTTGACGGCGCCTGGAGCACAAGGATGGTCTTGGACGAGGTAGAGAAAGCGTGGACCATCTACCTCAAACTGGTCGTCAGACTTGAGGAAGGTCATGACAGACTCCAAGCTCTCCTCATATGGAAGCCAGTAGGAGCCAGCGGCAATAATCCCAACGCAGTCTGGGTCCGAAGCGTTCTCTTGGAGAGAATCTATAAAAACAGGTTAGCTTAGTGCGTTGCCAGACATCCTATCCATAATGGACTTACTTTTCAAGAAGGCACCGGCTCTGGCACTGCTGATCTTCATGATGTCGTAGCGGTGCTTGGGGTGATCCTCAACCTCAAACGCATGTGTGAAGCCAACCAAGAAGGCATCCATGATAGGCTGGTGATCTTCTCTGATGCCGTCCCAGTCGATGCAGTAGCGAAGCCTAATCTCAAGATTCTCGCTGGCGTGTCCACCAATCTCATCGGCGGAACGGAGAACACGCTCTACGGTCTTCATGATCAGATCTTTGGCAATCATCCCACCATGAACACCTTGAGCGATGAGGGTCGGCAGAAACTAGAGCAAGTGTTAGATAAGCATGAAAACCAAGGTATGCAGATACATGCCTGAATCTCGTCCCCAGCAATCAAGACATAGACGTACTCTCGTCCAGTGGGCATCTGGACAGCTTTGCCCTCACCGACGACGTACTCGGGACTAGGCGGCAAGACGTTGACCTTGTTGACCCTCTCAACCAAGTCATCCTTGGAGGAGTCAGTCGGAGTTGGCATCTAAGCAAGTCAGCAACTAATCCGCAACAGGAGCGCCATAAGCATACCATTTCGGCCATTCTGGATCCCAAAAAAGCATCCCTGGCAAGTCCTTGTCTTTGCGACATCTTCTCTGGTGTCCATCCCAAGGGAGTCATCAGCCCGCCAACATTAGCACCGCTCCCAATACCAGCATAGATGCTTGTTGGTGCATGCCTGTTACCAAACGCCTCCGGAAACAGAAGACGGTTTGGTGAGGCAGCACCAGCATCGCAGCCGACGTACTGGTCCAGATACTGATTGGCAGAATGGACGCTGGAAGGACTGAAGACCGAGGTTTCCGACAAGGGAGGAGAAGAGAGCATCTTAAGCCCTTCAACGGCACCCATGTTGTGGAAAGACAAGGTCGACGAGGACGAAGAGAGATGGTGTCGAGGGGTAGTGTAGATAGTCGCACGCTTCCTTGCACGCTGACCAGGACTGGAAAAGTCAAAGGACCCCTAGAAGCAGACGTTAGAACCATGTTTGACATCTCTGCTGACATCTAAGTTGAGGAAGAGGAAGGGCAAATAGAGTGGGAAGAAAGATGAAGGTAGTTTACTTCTCGGCTAAGAGAAGACCGGGAGATAAGGCAGGACGGTAGAGAGGACAAACTTACAATATCAAAGAGCCTTGTGTCCATGAGGACGGTATTGGTCTTTCTCGGAGTCTGGTATTGCCTAGACTGGTCCCAATCCACGTCGCAATATGGTTGACGAATTTCTTGAGCCATCGTTGGTGAAGATTGATCTTGTGAGGAAAATCGCTTCGAATGTTGAACAAACTTCAAACTGGTAAGGACTGAGAGGGGACGAAGCGGTATTTATATCCATTGGGAGGGGCGAGGTTTGTTGGATTGGGGGGTGTGTGGAAATGGTGAAGCCCTAATGCGAAAAAAAATCCTTTGTCGTTATGGTGATGAAGGGAGGCTGTCGTTGTGGTGATGATGGTGAGAAGTTGTCGTTATGGTGATTGTGATTCTTTTCCAAGTATGGAAATCGGTTGTGTGGTGGTGGGCTGAGAAGCAAACAAGGTAAAAACCAAGGAACGCGAAGGAAAGAAAGTTGTTGCCCGGAATCAGGACAGTAGAAGGTTGCGCTTCTCGAGGCACTAGACGGAGTCAGTTGTGACAAGAAAATAATGTTATCTTTGGACAAAAGAAATTGCCCAGCTTGTTTGATATGATCTTTCTTTAGAGGACAAACCATCCAACCTTCTTCTTACTCACTGTCCCGCTACCATCATCCCCATAGACTCATTCCGACCAATGGATACCTTCACGCTATCAGACACCAAGTTGATGTCATCCCCATTCTGAACGGAAACATTCACCAAGTAACTCGGAGTCGGCACCAGATGCTTCACTGATCAAGCACCACACTTTGTCGTCCCCATTCGACGCACAAACAATCACATACCGTTGCCAAATCCTCCGCTGTACATGTCCTCTGTAGGTCAACGGTACTTGATTTGACTCTGACTTCCACAATGAGATCAGGATTTCGTGTTGCCTGCCTGTCTGCTTCTAAATGCGCGAACAACCAATAACTCACATGATGCATGTGCCGACTGGGTGTTTGCAACACAAGATGCCTTCCTGGGGTTATACACTCTCGAAGGCTGGAGTGTTGTCGTAATAGCAGAAGCTGTTTGCATCCCTTGCTGTCGCTATAGCGTCTGATATCGGCTTTTGTGTCTACTTCACCCCACAGTAAAGAGGTCAGCTTCCGCGGAAATGAATCTGGCAGGAGCAATACTTACTTAACCTCCAAGTACCGAAGAACGGCACTTCTGCCCTCCCAACAAAGACAACCCCTATACAAGCACGCATGTCACATGAACTTTGCGAGCCAACAAAAAGTGGGGAGAATTACATCGACTCATCACCGTAACAAGTTCAATAATGCTAGACTAAACCACAGTAATAGTAGAGAAACGAGGTAAGTAGATAAGAAATAGAGCGAAGTATGCAATGCTAAGTATCGATAGTGAAATTAAACCCCCAAAGTTCCTTACACGAATAGTAATCATAAAAGAAGAACAAACCCACAACCAAGGAAAAGAGGACAGCATTCCACCGACGTATTTAGAAAGTAGTAAAGAGGTGTAAGATAAAAATGTAAAAAGTAAAAAGTAAACAAAAGACAAAAGACAGAAGACAAATGAAGGGTAGAAATTACGAAGAAACAAAGGAGATTAACAGATTAAGAAATAAAGTCTACCAACAGAGTACTCGCCCAAAAGCATAACAAAGAACATAAAGCATCCACCGCCGTACCGGGTATGTTGTCAACCACCACCTACATCATCATCACAGCCACGAGGCAGAAGTGCATCAATTATGTCTCGAGGTCAAAGCCTTGTTCAGTGTACGGACATTATCGATCAGATCCTTGACGACAACCTCAAACCTATTTGGCTTTCCATCCTTGGCTAAAATGCCTTCACGTTTCAGCATATTGGCATCGACTTCGATTTCCAATTCATGTTCCTTCTTCATCGTTTGCTAAGCCAACAGTCAGCAAAAGTCCCGCTAGGTAAATTCCTTCTCATCCCGTTTCGAATGGAGAGGTTCAAAACTTACATCAGTGACTTGTGTTAAATCAATCTGATAAGCCAAATGCTTGTAGCTCATCCTATCCTTGCACCTCTCCTTCCCCTGTCTCTCACTTACCGGCCCGACCTGCCCCTTCCATGGCAGTTCAATATTCACTGATATTCTGAAATCAAACAACGAGTTGGGGCAGAAAACGTTGAGGTCTGCGATGCGAGCTTTGACGATTGAGTGAAGGACCTTTTCAGTCTTGGTATCCGTAGTGACGCGGACTCTGGGCTTTCCTCTGCTGAAAAAATAGTCTTTGAGGGAAGGAGGGAAGAGTGAATATTGAGAGGGTGGAAGTTCGTGGAAGGTGTCGCGCTCTTTCGTGTGGACGTATTTCATGGGGACGCGGGATACTGGCTGACCGGGGCGAGGTTGGGATTCTTGGAAGCATTGATTGAGGAATTGGTTGAGATCGCGGTGTTGTTTCTACAAAAGGCACACCCGAGGTTAGCGCTGGGCTCATGAGGTAACGGGACAGAAAAAAAGAATGACGTAAAGCGTCGTCAGTGCTCACCTCGGTCATGCTACTGCGGAAGTTGGTGCGGAGACGACTGTCCCTGCTGCTGATGATACAGTCGGATTCGACGGGGAGAGAGAGGCGCTCTTGGAGGTTGCTGTCAAATAGCTGACCAAGTTTCGCTTCTACTTCAATCACAGGGCCCTCGCGACCATTCCATGCGTACGTGGGATCATTGGCGAGGACGACATGGGTGTAGAGAAAGATGCTGATTTGTTCCGTGAGCGAGTCCAAGGGGATGATGCTGCGGATGGTGTGTTCCCAACTCGGCGGACGTTGCTGGTGTGGTGGGGGCTGGGGAAGTGACTGAGAGGACTGCTCTTGCTTCATTTGCTGCTGTTGCTCGGAAGATGTTGTAGCTTGGGACTGTGGAGTGGGATTAGAGGAAGCCTTCTCAGTCTTGACGACAACATCTGGTGGTGAGTCCGAGTCGGTCGGCGTAGCGTTTGACCCCTGAGGACGTGATGGTGTAGAAGCTCCGGGAAGGAGCATGCCTTGTGGCTTGCTATTGGCGGGTGGAAGCGGCGAGGCTCCAGGAGGCTGGGTGCGGGCAATCTTTGTCATGACTGGACTGCTGCTGGTGCTGGTGCTTCGCTTTCGCGCAAAAATTGGAGGTTCATCATAACGCATTCTCTTCTTTGGTGGACCGGACGACTGTGTTGGGGTTGGTGGTGGTTGCAGCGGCTTCGTTTGTGTGTTTTGGTTTTGGTTTTGGGAAGGAGCGGCAGCGTTGGCGGAGGAAGCAACGTGGTTGGCGCTAGCAGATGGTTTTGGCGGAACCTGAAATTTTTGGTCGACCGTGGATTGGCGAGGCGTCGGAGAAGGAGATGGGTGGCTGCTGACTGATCGATGATTAGAATCTCTTGGGGAAGACGTGTTGCCAATTCCGTTGGTGTACTCAGCACCAGGACCTGGCCCGTTCTGTGAGCGCATCTGGCCGTCATCGCGGCTGCCGTGTGGTGAGCCCCACTTTCTCTTTTCATTTCGAGTGTCGCTCCGGTTATCGATTTCCATTGCATCTACATGGCCTTGGGAACCAGTACTCCCTCTTTGTTGATTGTTGTTGTTGTTGTTGATCGGTGGAATTGAGGCGGATCTCCGATCATCAGACTCTGATTTTTCTCTGATTGCTTGCTGAGATGTAGGCCTTTGAATTTGCTGTTGTTGCTGCTGCTGCTGCTGCTGCTGCTGTTGTTGTTGTTGTTGCTGTTGTTGCTGTTGTTGCTGTTGTTGCTGTTGCTGCTGTTGTTGCTGTTGCTGCTGTTGCTGCTGCTGCCGTCGTTGTGCCTGTGCCTGCGCCTGCGCTTGTGCCTGCTGTTGTCTCTCCTGCTCTTGCCGTTGTTGCTGTTGCAACTCATGGGCCCTTCTCTGCTCTTCTATCTGCTGTTGCCGTAATCTTTCCTGTTCCATCCTCGACTCTTGCTCTCGTCTTTGCAGTTCCATACGCCGTTGTTGTTCCATTGCTTCATGCTGTTGTCGCTGCTGCTGGTAGGCTTGCTGCTGGGCGAAGGAGGGACTCTGCATGGGTGTGCCGTACTGCTGTGATTCCGATCTTCTGGCGACAACATGCGGCTCACCACCCGGCACCTTTTCTCCCCTTGGTCCTTCCTGATCATCCATGTACGGCAGAGGTCTCGAGGGTGGAGGTTCGTCATAGGTGGCAGGCTTGGTCTTTGGAGAGATACTAACATCCCGGTGAGAGTTTAGGATGTCTCTATCCCGATGAAGGCTTGGTCCATTCAAAGTCAACGAGTGCACACTGACGGCCGAGTTGGTGTGAACTAGTGGGGGTGGGGGTGGAGGAGGCGGCTGATGGGCAACACTGCGGGCACGGGTAGGAGGGGAGCCATGTGGAGAGCCGTGGTACGGATGCGGCTCTGGTTGCTGAGAGTGACTGGATCGGTGATGACCATAGCCGTACGGTTGCTGCTGATGCGGGGAGGGTGGGGGAGGGTAGCCTTGGGGGGTATGGGATGCGTAACCGGGTCCTCCAATCGGGGTCGTGACAGCCGAGGAAACCCGGCTTGGTGCAGCGGAGGAATAACTGGTTGGTGAAGGTTGATACGGATTGCCGTAAGGGCCGTGACCCGATGGGCTGGCGGATGGTGCATTCGGGGCAGAGGGTGATGGGAACGGGTAGGAATTGCTCGATGCTGCGCTGTACGGCGACTGGGCCACTCTTCCAGAATAAGGCGTTGACGGTGAGGGATTGTAGGGCGAATGGGGTGGAACCTGGAGGGGCGTAGGCGGATGGGATGGGTGAATCGGATATGCGTGATGAGGAGGGCCAGATCCGGGTCGTTGTTCGACAGGACGGTAGGCTTGGGGGTGCGCTAATGGGGGAGGAGGCGGCGGTGGTGGTGGTGGGTGTCTTTCGCTACTGACTGACGAATGCTTGACCGGCGTGTCGCCGCTGTTCAACATCGAACTGAGATCCATCTTGCCTAGAGTTCAAATACCGCCAGCCCCAGCGCACTACCTACCAGGGACGCCCGGGACGAACGATTAGAGCCTCTGCGCGTTTCCTCTCTCAGTCTCTACTCAGTCAAAGTCGCGAAGCTGAACTCGGAGATGGTGGAACAGGCGCCCACACGCGACGGTTTTGGTGAATGTTGCGCCGGAAGGATACGAATTGTAATTAGGATGACAAACGCCACGAAGGAATATCGATGATGCTGGGGATGCACGCGCAACGAATGAGGTCTCTTGGTGTTTGGTGTTCGAAAGCTGGCCCTGAATAAACTCAATTAGAAGCCCATTGGGAATGCCAGTTAATCCGAAGCACAAACCGTGACTAGAGCCGTAGCGGAGAAACGGGACTAATATAATCCGCAGCGAGCTTGGAGCTCGGGACAATGAGAAAGCTGGGGGGACCTGAAGCGGAATTACTGATATCGATGGGCTGTTGATGTTCGTTTTAGTGACTGGTTGGCTCAGTAAACGTGATGAAGGAATTCTGAAAACTCCATGTCACACCTTGGACGCCGAATCGAGCAATGCTGACACTGCCGGTGACTCATGATGTGACATTGTCAGGTGATGTCGGCTATTCAAAAGTGTGGCTTGAAGAGTGCTCGCTTATGGTAAAGCTTACCAATTTCCCCCCTCCACCCGCCACACGCCGTAGCCAACTGTACCAAGACAATTGCGTTGCTTTCGAGAGGCAACTTCGCGTCAACTCCAAACCCACCCTGTTCACACTTGCAGCTCCATACCGTCACCACAACCACCACTCCGTCTTTCCTTCACAATCCTCACCATCCCATTCCACCACCGCCTCTAATCCGCTACACTTATCATCACGGCGGCTCCATCCGTAACCAACTACCAGCCGACCAACCCGGCACTTCCTATTCGTCTGGCTTCTGAAGGTTCCCTTGAGTCGTCGTCGTCGTCAGCCGTTCTAACCTCCCCACCACAACTTCAACAAAACCGCAACATGGTTCAGTTCACTTCAGTTGCCGGTGTAATTGGTCTTTTGGACGAGCCGGATCAAGCTATCCAGACGCATGCGTTGCAGCAACTCGACCAGCTGGTGAACGACTACTGGACAGAAATTGCTGATTCCGTCCCAAAGATGTAAGTGTTTGCCACAAGCTCCGCTCCGTGACAGCCATATGGAAGTTGTCCTTGTCTAACAATATACATCTAGTGAGGAGCTTTATGAAGATGAGACGTTTCCACAGAGGCAACTTGCAGCATTGGTGGCCTCCAAAGTCTTCTACCACCTCGGAGACTTTGACGAATCCATGGTGTTTGCGCTAGGTGCCGGCAACCTCTTTGACATTTCGGCAAACAGCGAATACGTTCAGACTATAGTCGGTAAGCGAAAGATTGCCCCACACCGAAGGTTTCCTAGGGGGCTAACAAGGCAACAGAGAAGTGCATTGACAAGTACATCAGCTTGAACGCCGCCAGCGACAGTTCGGAACTCACAGAGTCATCGGAGGAGACATCCCACAGAAAATCACAACTCCGCAATGCCCCCGGAAAGGCAGACCCTCGCTTGGAAAGTATTGTCGAGAGGATGATCAAGAAGTGCTTCGACTTGAATGATTTCAAACCCGCTATTGGTATTGCTATTGAGGCCAGACGACTTGACGTGGTGGAGCGTGGAATCGAACAAGCTGGACAGTCATCTGGAAAAGGAAAGAGCAAGTCAACTGGCAAAGATGAAAGACTGGAGCTTATGGAGTACGTGCTTGAAATTGCCATGAACGTTGTGCAGGATGTCGAACTGCGGGAAAAGGTATGTCAGAGCTCAAAAGCGGTTGGATTGTAATGGTGGGATACTAACGAAAGAGCTAGCTTCTCCGTCTCCTCTTGAACCTCTACCTCAACCACCCGATCCCCGACTACTTCGCCATCAGCAAATGTGTTGTGCATCTTGAAGACCATGTTTTGGCAGGAAAACTGCTCAAGGACTTGGTCACCAAGGGCGAGGATAAGACCATCCTTATTGCGTATCAGATTGCGTTCGACCTCTACTCGTCGTCGACGCAGGATTTCGTCCATAGGGTGGTCGCCGAACTGCCAGAGGAGGAGCCAGAGACCGAAGAGAATAAGGATGAGCAACCGGCTACCGAGAACACCGGCCTTTTGGCAGATGACGAGAACACAAAGACCGAGACTTCCACCAAATCGCCTCAAGCCAAATACTACAAATCGATCCGCGAGATTCTCAAGGGCACCAAAACTATTGAACTTTCCCTCGAGTTCCTATACCGCAACAATCATATCGACATGAGCATCCTCAACAAGATTCGTGACTCCCTAGAGGCCCGCAATTCAATCTTCCACACTGCAGTTACGTTCGCCAATGCATTCATGAATGCTGGTACCACTTCTGATGGTTTCTTCCGCGACAATCTCGACTGGCTTGGAAAGGCTGTCAACTGGTCCAAGTTTTCGGCAACTGCCGCCCTCGGTGTTATCCACAAAGGACACCTTTCGCAAGGAATGAAGCTTCTGGACCCCTACCTTCCAAAGGCAGGGAGTGCTTCTGGCAGTGCCTATTCGCAAGGTGGTAGTTTGTATGCCTTGGGTTTGATCTATGCCAACCACGGCACTGATGTGTTGGAGTTCTTGCGCAACCAGTTCAAGAACCCTCTATCCGAGGAGAAGGATATCATTCAACACGGTGGTGCTCTGGGTCTCGGTGTCGCTGCGATGGCCACCGGAGATGCCGGCATCTATGAAGATCTCAAGGTTGTTCTATGGGCCGATTCGGCTGTTGCTGGTGAGGCTGCTGGTTTGGCCATGGGTCTCATCATGCTCGGCTCTGGAAACGCTAAATGCCTCGAGGAGATGGTCCAATATGCTCGCGAGACCCAGCACGAGAAGATCATCCGTGGCCTCGCTCTCGGAATGGCCTTAATCAACTATGGGAGGGAATCCAACGCCGATGAGTTCATCAAGGACTTGTTGGATGATGCTGATCCAGCGTTGAGATATGGTGGTGTTTTGATGATCGCTCTTGCTTACTGCGGTACCGGAAGCAACCACGCCGTAAGGAAGCTTCTTCATGTTGCGGTTAGTGATGTGAACGACGATGTGCGCCGTATTGCCGTGCTGTCGTTGGGTTTCATTCTTTTCCGCAAGCCAGGCGCCGTCCCTAGAATGGTCGAGCTCTTGTCGGAGTCTTACAACCCACATGTCAGATACGGAGCTACCATGGCTCTTGGTATCGCTTGTGCTGGTACCGGGCTTGATGAGGCCATTGACCTTTTGGAGCCAATGATGAAGGATCCTACAGACTTTGTCCGTCAAGGCGCTCACATTGCCTTGGCCATGATCTTGGTGCAGCAGACCGATCAGCTGAACCCAAAGGTTAGCAAGATCCGCAAGGCTTTCGAGAAGGTGATCGGGGAGAAGCACGAGGATGCTATGGCCAAGTTCGGTGCCGCACTTGCTCTTGGTATCATTGATGCTGGTGGAAGAAATGCCACCATATCGCTACAAACCCAGACTGGCAGCTTGAATATGAGTGGTATCGTTGGAATGGCCATCTTCACACAATACTGGTACTGGTTCCCACTCACCCACTTCTTGTCGTTGTCGTTCGCTCCAACCGGCATCATCGCTCTCAACAAGGATTTGGAGGCACCAAACTTCAACTTTGTCTGCAACACCAGACCATCGCTCTTCGACTATCCACCGGTCGTTGAGGAGGCCGCTGAGGCTGCTCCAGAAAAGGTTGAGACTGCTGTCTTGTCGACTACCGCAAAGGCTCGCCAGCGGGCCAAGCTGAAGGCCAAGGAAGAGGCTGCCAAGGGTAAGGACGAGATGGACATTGAGCCAACTACGCCTGCTCCAGCTTCCGAGGAAAAGATGGATATTGATGAGGAGCCCAAGGAGGAAGCAAAGGAGGAAGCAAAGGAGGAGACCAAAGAGGGGGAGACCAAAGAGGGCGAGGCGGCCAAGAAGAAGGGCCCCGTTACCAAGAAGAAGGAAAAGGAGCCATCAAGCTACTCTTTGCAGAACCTGAGCAGAGTTCTTCCAGCACAGTTGAAGTACATCTCATTGGAGAAGGATTCACGATATGTGCCCGTCAAGAAGGTAAGCTTACTGCTCTTGTTACTTACTAGAATTCAACTAATGTTTCTCTAGCCTACTGGTGGTATCTTACTGGTGGAGGACACTCAGCCTGATGCCGAGGTTGAGCTTCTCGAGTTGAAGAGGAAGCCAATAGTCGCCCCAGCTACCGGTGGACAAACAGCCGGCCAAGCCTCAACCGGCGCTGCAACATCCCTCACGGGCGGCGCTGCCAGAGCTGCCCGCCCAACCCTGATTGGCGGTTCACCGGCATCGGAAGAAGATGCGCCAGTACCAGAACCGTTCGACTATGTCTCTGATAGCGAAAACTAGAAGGGTTATAGCAATCTCTAGCATTTTCCTTTGCATAATCAAGTACTCTGCCATATTTATATTCCCTTTCTCCTTTTCTCTTGCGGGTCTCCTTCCAGGTGTTTTCCTTCCTCATCACCTAGCTTTTACTTTCTAGTTTTCTTCGTTTTTATCGGTGTGGCATTGGGTATGTGCGCGTCTTTATTTACCAGGTTTTATTTGTTGCTTGTGTCCCTCGGGTTTTGTCCGTACATGTGTCGTTCGTACTTTAGTCCGTTGTAGATTGTCGTAAACTTCTTGTGAATTGAGGTTTGCTGTTTAATTCCTGGAGTTTAGGGAGGTTTAGCTAAGATTAAGGCCACTAGAGGTCAACGGGAGGGATAAGCAGGAAGGTGCTGGGTCTTAGAATAAAGCATGTCGGATTATCAAGTAATGTCGTGTCATGTCCAATAGGGCAGTTCAGTACCATATTTCTCGTCCTTTGTGTGAACCTTAGGCAATTGTGCACTACGACGTGCATGTGGAGACCTTTTGGGACTAGCCCTGGATAGCTACGGCGACGGTGGTGTTTGGGGTGCGAGAAACTCATGAAATTCACATTTCGCAAAACGAGAAGACCAAACGCAACCACATATTCAAAATCACATTTTCAATTCACGCCTATAAAAACGGCCTCTCGCCCGTCCAAATGAGGGGCAAAACCATCGCCAGTTCTTTTCCCTCCTTCCACCTTCTTCACTTCTCAATCCCGTGAACCTGTTCACATCGTCATCTTCGCAATGTCCGATTCGAACAATCCTCTACAAGGCCTGCCCACCCCCGTTCCTACAAGCGAAGCTTCTCAGAATATCACCATCGAAGGCACCACTCAACCCGCTAAAAGGAGACGTCTCGAAGACGTTACCGCTGAATCCACCATGGATCCCGAAAACAACAACAATGGCAGCATAAGCGATATCGATGACGATGATTCTGCATCCATTTGTTCGGACATCACGGCTGAATCGGATTCTCCTCCCCCATCCCGTGGTGCTTCGCCCGATTCCAGCGGCAGGCCCTACGAAGTCAAGCCTTCGCAAGCGACCGATCCATCTACTGCTGTTCAGAAGCTCTTCCTCCAAGAGATTTACTCGGACTTTAAGATCATCGTCGGAGACAAAACCTATCCGGCGCACAAGAATATTGTCTGCTCCCAGTCGGAGTACTTTACTTGTGCCTTCCGGAACAACTTTGTCGTACGTCAACCTCTCCATCTGGCGGTAATCGATGTGTTCAATATCGGGGTCTAACTTTCTTTCTACCCATCTAGGAGAACCAGGATAGCATCATCACCATCACGGACGAAACCCCAAAGAGCATCTATCGCCTTCTGCACTACCTCTATGGCAAGAACTACGATGACTTTCCCAACCCCGAAGGTCCTTTCTCCGATGGCTCCTTCGAATACACGACTCGCGTCAACTTCACCATGTACCGCCTAGCCGACAAGTACGGTATTCCCGGTCTGGCCAAACTCGCAGTCGCAAAACAGCAAGAGTACTACCTTGACACCGATATTGATGTGTCCCAAATCGTATGGGCGGCGAGGAGGGCATATGCCCGCTTCCAAGGACGACACGATGCTATGCGAATGCTCCACGTTATTGAGACGGGCAGACGCCTTGCCAAATGCACACCGAAGCAGCTCTTCTTGAATGACGACAATGAAGACGTGTATGACTTGGATGATTTCAGAGCCTTCTGCAAGGAGAATGGTGAGTTTGGTTGGGACGTTTGGCAGCACTACAACTGGGAGAAGGCACATGGAGAGGATGACCGTCCGGAGTTTGGAGAAGGAAGACCCAAGGAGTGGAAGAGAAGTGCACGGGGTGGGTGGGATCTGGTGTTGGGCTGGGACTATGCCGAGTGGATTCAAAAGAGTATTCAGCAGAAAAAGGAACGGCTGAGACTCATGAGAGAGAAGGCGGAGAGGGACAGGATTAGAGGGATTGAGAGGGCTGCCAGACGGGCAGCTCTCTTGGAAGTGGAGGAAGAGTAGGTATCTCCTTCATGATGCTTACGTGGACCTTTTTGGGAATTTGGGACTTGACGACGATAGGTACTAAGTAGTTGGTGTTAGTAGAGAAGACGAGCTTTCGCCAGAGTTGTTGGAGGGTATTGCTGGGGCCGTGAGTATGTTGATGCCGAGGTTGTTTCCACATATTTGGCCTAACGGGCTGCCTCATAATCTGGGGATCGATTTTGGAACTGGGAATTAGATTTTGGTCAATGAGAGGTCCTATTTTGTGCTTTACTACATATTTACTTGCAATGCTGTGATCATACCGTTCTGTACTTAGCAAAGCAGCTGCGGAAAAGTATTTGATTCAGTCAAAACTCTATTATATCCTAGCTTCGTTCCCAGTCCAAAGCGCAAAGCGTGTTCCGAAGCGATCTTGCACAAACATTCCCATCTTAAATACTTACAAAGAGATCGACACTTACTTTATGTCCTCTAAGTACTTACTTGAGTAGTTGTCAACATAAAGAAAGTAGACGAGGTGGACCAAGCATCAGCCTCGGCTCCGAGGCAGCGACTCGAGGACTGCTGGTCGCTGGCTTACTAATCCATCCATTACACCCCACCAGAATTTGCGAGTTTCAGTCAAGCTTTTCCCCGCATCACGATACTCGATCTCACGGACATCAAACAACGTCAACATTTCAGCATTTCGATATACATATCTCAAGGAATCGGACAGAATCAAGGTGAGTTCTGCAGTTTCCTAGACTTCTCATACGCTTCGCTTTCCCTTGGTGTCGTTTCTTTTCATACACATTTCTACAGCTGCCTTGATGGCTCTGATTGATCGTTTCTTTCGAGTACGGTGATGATCTTCATACCTTGATGAGAGTCTTCGGACGGTCTCCGAACCGCGCGCTCCTCGATCCTCGTTCTTCGCGCTTCTTCTCGGCTCGAATCTGCAAAACTTCACTCGGCCAGCTTGATGGGCCAGCGCACCACTCTCACCCAAAGGCCCGGTCACACAGTACCACAGCTGCCAGGCGGAACAAGGGACGTCGGATGTTGCGGCATTGAGTACTGGAAGATGGATGAGCTACGGCTCGGTCCGAGAAGAGGACGGAGAATGGGTTGATATCGAGTACCTTGGTCAGGTTTACCAACCAGCTCTCCGAGCTTATGTCAAGCACATCAAATTCCGGTTGGTCCGGTTACCAACCACGTTTCCACCTTAATACGGTCATGCTCCTACGAGTTCCCGTGGTGTCGTCTATTTCACCTCCAGCACCACTGGTTGGTTGGGCTTTGCAGATGCAAGCCTGAAGTTCCTCGGATCGATTTGTGTGCGCAATGGCGCCGTCGAAGGTTGGTCTTCGCCTTTACGCTTCGCAGCAGTCTGCAAGCCTTGAGTTTCTGCTCTCCGAGCAGACTCTATCTTATTTGCTGGCCCCGTGCCATCTGAAACCTTGGATCGGTGTCTTGCTTTGATGAGCGGCCGAAGGTTGGTCTTCACTGCATTTTCTCCAGCTCCATGTTGCTGTTCTTCTATCTCGGCGTCCTGCTACTGAAAGCGGCCAAACAAATTATCTTGTCTCCGGAATCTGTTTCCAGGCTTCTTAACTGCTCTTCGAGTTTCAATTCTCACGGCCAATGATGGTCTTTTGTTTCTGCCTGTTGTGGCTCTTTTTGCGGGCATTGGCTCATGTGTTGTCTCCGTGACATTTTACGCCTGTCGTGGCTGGTCATACGCCTACTGTGGCACTGTTCATTGACATCGTTCCCGTTACTGCTTCATTTACTCGCATTGCCCGCACGTAACCGCAGTTACTCGTTGTGTTATTCCTCCAGCAAGCTGCAGGTTCGAATCCTCTTTGTTTCCTCGAGGCTCAATCTAGGCACCTCGTTCTCTATACTTCAATGCACGATTCTACACTGCCTTGACTCACTTGGCACGGTGCTTGGTTATTGATTATGCCTCACCCCGGTGTTGTTTCATATGGTCGTATCTTGTTATTGCTTGTCTGAATGAGGCCTCGGATTGAGACTAGAGTTGCACCGAGGATAGAGGTGGCAAGGCTGCTCGTCTTTGGACACATGTGGATGGTTCTGGAAGTCTGTGTCCTGGATGCATATGGTTGGAAACTTGTCTGATCTCTTTCCTGTATGGGCAGTAAGTTTGGACCTGGTTCCAATAGTACTTCTAGCATAGCAGCATGACCGAGATGTCTCCGGCTCATCCGTAGGTAAATGGCAGTAACCTGCCTCGGATGGAGTGACATGTGGCTCCGGCGTGTTATAAGCTATTGCTCAGGGTTGAGGACGATGGCCGGCTTTTGCTTATGACTGATGGAAATCAGACGTGTCGATGGCTGTCGCTCCGGATAGGACGGCTAGGTTCACGAGGACAATCATTCTCTTTGTTCTAAACACTTCATTTTGCACAATTGCCGAATTGTTACAGGCGCCGGCTGCCATCTCAACTCTCTGTATTATTTCATGCTTTCGTCCTGCAAAACTGTATCCCAGTATTCCGCACAGTGGAGTTTTCCAGAGTTCTAGCCAGTCACGCCAAAGCAGTGATTGCCGTGGCTCCGGCCGATACTATTAACAAACATTTTCTACTAGGAGTACTTCTATCTGGGCGATAGTAGCATTCAATACCGGCGAAAGGTTTACCCACACTGGTACACTGTCAAATGAATCAGAAACGATACCACCGGCCACCCGACAATTCCCCCTCGATCTCACAAACGATAATCGGCAACCTTGGGTATACTAATGAGGAGATCTACTTAGAAACCAGCCATTGCAAATCATGCCTGCTCATCGTAACCGCAAACAACGCCTCCCGAGCTCCGACCTTTCTGTCAAGAATATGTTTGAGCACCTCCTCGACAACCACGCCTATGCCGACATCCAACTCGAATGCGGCCGAAAGGGAGCTATCTACCCAGCCCATAAGTTTATCCTCAGCCGAGGCAGTACCTTCTTCCGTACCGTGCTCGAATCTGAGGAATTGACGAAAGCAAGTACTTGTCTCTGCTACTCCCTCACACGTTCTAATTCCCTTCTAGAATGAGGACGACAGTCTTCCGACCCTCACCCTCTACGAAGACTTCCGCGACATTCACCCGCTTCTTCAGTTCCTCTATACCGCCGACTATTGCGACCACATCTGGTGCTGTGGTGAACCTCAGCCAGCCGAAGGCAACGGTGGTGACAGCAAGAAGTTCTTCGAGGCCATGCGGATCAATGTCAGCATGTACAAGCTGTCTTTCAAGTACGGCATGCCGGAACTTGGAAAACGAGCAGTTGAGAAGCACCTTCTCCAACTTAGCGGTTCGCGCTCGCTGTATTGTCTTATCAAGTCTGCTCAGGCATGCTATGACGCTTTTCCCGGGAGGAATGATGCTATGAGAATTGCCCATGTCATTATTTTGAATATTGGTGATAAGAGATGGGAGGATGATATCGAGGATGTCCCATACATCAACAAGGAGATATTGACGCCATTTGGGAAGGCCCATCCAAGTTTTATGGAGGATTACAACAGGATTCAAGATTGGAAGAGAGAGAGAGTCCTGAGGTCCGAATTGGGTGAAGAGGTTTCGATTCCAAGCTGCTGTGACGGCTGTATTGATTTCGAGTTTGAGAAAAGGAAGGATGGCGGATGGAACATTAGGTTGGCAATCGATGATGGATTACATCCGAAAGAAGTCAGACAATCCTACCAAGGATGCTGGATCGACGGCGTTGGTGAGAGCATCAAGGATTGGATTGCACACGTGGAGAAAGACAGGAAGGGGCCTCGCTTCATCGAGGAGCTCTGGGAGGAATTCATTGAGAAGGAGGGCATCCAAGATCATGGATTCATTGTCACCAGTCCGTATTCCAAACCGCCACCCGTTGAACGTCTCGCCGCTGAGCGGCCGGCTATCAGTCAACTATTGGTCAAGGAACCGATCACTGAGAAAGCATGTGTTCTTCAGCATGTCCTTGACCCAGAAGCCATCGTGCAACCTGCTGCAGAGAAATCTCTTGTTGAAGAAGGCCCAAAGGAGCAATCCAATGTCGAAAAAGCTATCCTGAAGAGCTCGCCAGGAAAGCATTTACCTGCCGCGCATCCTGCTGTCAAAGAGGAGTCTTTGCTATTTAGTTCCAAGCCTATGGACAAAGAACCTGCTTCCGATGATCCGTTGGACGATGGTGCTATGGACTTTTTTAAGAACTGGGCGGATCATAAGCCCGTCAGAGATTCTTCATCACGGCTTCCTTCTAATAAGCGTGCTTCTACTCATCGAACTTCTGCCAAGCGCTCTCGCGCTGAGGAGATCACTTCTCGGCAGGGCAGCCTGTCTGGACAACGTTCGATAAAGCGTCACTCCGGCGAGTATAGCGCCCAGATGGACGGAGTCACTGATGAGAGAACTCTTGCTAAGCATGAGTCGTCTGCAAGTGATGTGGCTGCGAGGGTTAAGGAACCCGCTGAGCTTGCTCATACGGAGAAAGCCGGCAGTGTCCATCTGCGTTCTCCTGCTTCTAAGCTCGCCGCCCTGAACTTGAAGTTTGTCTCTGCTGAGCTCGTTACCGCCGAGAAGCCTCTTTCGGTGAAAAACCGCGCTCGGTCCAGCCAAGATCCTCAAATTTCTGCTACGCCTACGGTCACTGCTACGCTTGACAGCCCCGTTAAGGATCCTGCTCCTAATGTTTCTGTCAGGCCTTCTAGAGATGAGAATACCATTAAGGATGTGCCATTATACCATGCTGCCCTGATGGAGAAGTTCATGGCAGGACGAAATGGTACGCCTGCCTTCGTCAGAGTTCCGCCTGGTGAGCCCAATATCGCTGAGTCAACGCATACAGACGACACCGATCTTGAGGAAGCACCTATGCAGCTCGGGAGTGGTGTGGACGACACTCATCAGCGAGCTCAGGTACAGCCTGCCGATTCTGTCCGAATCAAGGAGGAGCATGTTGAAGTGGATTTGATCAAGCAGGAGCCCCTCATCGACGTATTTTTATGGCGGAACAATGGGACTAATGAATCGCTTGTCGGAAAGGACCATGATGCCGTCAACGATACCAAGATCAAGCCGGAGCCTATCATCGATCCATTTAGGATGCGACAGGAGACTGCAGTAGAGGCCATGGTTAAGCAGGAGCCGGTGGACGGGGAGATCAAACGAGAGCCTATTATTGACATGTTTTCGTTCAGACGTCAGTGAGGATTATCTGGGTGGATATATGTAGGACTTGGGATATCTTGAATGAGCTTGTATGGTCGTATATTTGTTGTGGATTGGTAGAGCTGGGACGGTTGTGCATCGGAGGTAGCATCAGCGAACGAATGAACGGGGCACTGCTTTTTGGTGTATGCACCACCTCCTTATTTCGCTATCCCGTCAGCCAAAGCCTGGAACCGTGAGCAGTGAGTTATCGTCCTTTTACCGTGTAATTGGATGAACTTCGAAGAGTAGAACTGTGAATATACCTCAAATGCACTCATCAAGTACCGGTCTAGTTTTCTCCTCAACAGTTCAGATCACAAAGCTTACTCTTACCTCTTGACGTACCCAGTACCAAAAAGCCAATGTGATTGCTTATATATCATTGAGGTCCAGCCTTTTACTCCACAGCAATCTCGACAAAACGAAACCAGACCGACTACTTTTCATCAAACTTCCTAAACATGATGTACCAACTTTACAACGGAGGGGCGAGTATCTCAACTTTCTCTTCAGGCAAGGTCCATGCTAATACTACCCACCAAACAGACCAAATACTTGGAGAGCATTGATAGGAGTCAGCCTATGCATACACCTCCGGATTCCAGAGTTGGTTCCCCTGTTTCTTCCGACTGTGATTTCGAAATCGACTACTTCACCCCTAAATCGGAAGTATCAGATAATCGAAACATTGCTATTGGTCGCTTCTTCAACAGCAATGAATACTCGGACATGACGGTTGTCTGTGGAGATGAAACGTTTCCAGCTCATCGGATTGTTCTTTGCTCCCAGTCCGAGTTCTTCCTGGATTCGATGAGATCCAAGGTAGGTCCCACCCGTAAAGTTGGTATGTACAAGTACAGTTTGTACTGACCTCATTCCAGAAAGATGAGACAGTTGTCACCATCTCAGACGAAGAACCTAAAACGATCTATCGCCTTCTCAGATACCTCTACACCGGCGACTATCCGGACCATCCCCGCTCCAAGCACCCCGAGCTTGACAATGGATACGAAGGCACGAGACTCGAGTCGTACTTCCACTATTCCGTCAACGTTAACTACGAAATGTACCGTCTTGCCGCCAAATTCGGAGTTCCTGGACTCGCAAAGAGAGCCGTTTACAAGCATGAGCGTCAGCTCGCCGAGATGCCCTACGTTGAAGAACGTGTTTGGTCATGTGCTGTAGCATACTCCCGCTTTCCAGGGCAGCATGATGCTATGCGGATGATTCATGTTCCCAAGTTGGCCGATCCTGAGTTTAAGTATGTTTGGGATGACGAGGCCTTCTCGATGGCAGATGAGCTAAGAAGTCTGCTTCACTGGGAGAAAAGCTTGGACCGGGAGTATCAGGCGCATTGCAAGTGGGCAAAGGCCCACTTCGAAAATTCGAAATACAGATACCGCCCGAGATCTTTTATGCCGAATGGGAGGCATGGATGGGACTTGCTTATGGCGGATTCTTTTGCCGATTTGATCTCGAAGGAAGAAGCGTATGAGAAGGGTGACAAGCTGACTCGAAAAGGGCTGGGACCGGAGCTTGCCTCGAAGAAGCAGAAACTGTGAGAAGTAGTAAGTATCTGGCTAAGTACCTGGGTCTCATCCGTATATTCATAAAGTAGCTTCTATTCCGGCCATAGTTCGCCAGCTGCTTCATGCCTGTGCCTAGAGTGTCAGTTGAGGGGCCCTGTCCCTATTCATTTGGCAAGTAGTTTTTGGCCATACACAGTTCATTTCGAATGTTACCGTTTCCTGGACTTACGCTTTGCCAATCATGAACGGGCGTTGAAGAAGCGAAAGTGATGGAACAGCTCGTTTGCCAATTGGGGATCTGGGTTCGATTCCAACTTAAGGTAAGATCGACCGCATATTCGGCATCTACCCCCCCTAGGCACTTTGTTTTTTGTTCAGGCTGCGGTTGAACACCTGTTGTATTATGTGCAGTAATAACAAGGTACATTTTATATTCGATTACCTAATCCAATCAATCAGCGCAATCCATCTCTCCTCTGCTTACTTCTAGCAAAGTGTTTCGCTTGATCTTTATACCATCTCCTCGCGCATTTTACGTAATTTACCACGTTTCGGTCACGTCAGCTTAAGTACTTTGGACCGAACTCATTGCACAATTCCCCAATCGACATCTGGCCTCTCGGAGAGACTGTGAAGTATTTCTTCCTTTTTGCTTCTGCATTTAAGTACTTACAAGTAACCATGCAACACCTTCCTCTCAATGTCCAACTTCACATTATTGAAAATCTCGATTCCTCTGAAGAGATCCGAGCGATGCAACTTACCTCCAAAACGTTCTACAGCCTTCTCGAAAGATATAGCACGTCCATCTACCGAACAATGATCGGTCGGAAGTGGGGCCCCGAGTTGCATAACCGTCACCTGACGGTGTTGCGAATTTTGGGGGATACTCGATTTGCTGAACGAGAAGAAATACGAGAGATTCTACAACTACCGGAGTATCGTTGGAAATATCCGCACTGCAAGAATAGACGACTCAAAATGGGCCCGGTCTTATCACCTACGATTGCTGCGTCACTAGGGCTCACTGAGCTTCGGTGCCTGGAGAGTATTGAGGAGCGGTTCATACAGCCCTACTTGCAGGTTGTCATCACGAATAGGAGGGAGAATCCAGAGTCAGAACATGATCCGGCTCAAGCCAGATATCCCGAGCCAGAGTGGGTCGATCCAGGTCAGAGTCGGACAAGATTAGTATCTGGGAGGGAGATCGCGAGAGTGAGGAAAGGACTTTACAGTTTCCTTTCTCTGTACAAACATTGGCATAGGTTTCGCTGTATATGCTTCGACCCTGAGGATGGCATTGAAGACTATTGCAGGGACGAAACAGGGTCCGTAATTGTCAACGATCTGGATGCACCTTACACCTTCGGTTATTCTACAAAGTCGCTTTTTGATGCAAAGGCGCTTTGGGAAGAGTTGTCAGTGGAGGATCATATGCAGGTGGTTTCCGTACTGACAATACTTTCAGAGTTGGAGAATCTCGGGTACGGAACTTTATCGTACCTTTGTCCAGTACAACAATGTCGGATGACAATCAAACCGTTGATTCTGAAAACAAGTATGGAGGGTGATTTGGAGTCCATGCTTTATCATAGGATCCTCAATCAAGTGGAGCGTAACGGTGAGCTCCCATACCATACAGAGATCCGAAGAGCGATATTCAGTTTGTTGCTCGATAGATCATCCCTTTGGGACTCGTGTCAGCATGAAGTGAGTATTTTCCTTGGAAGGACGGAGATCCCTATAGCCTAAAAATGGCGAATACATACTTGGATCTGGTGATTACATGATGCTTGTCAAATCTGAATGCATTCTCACACTTTCTGATGGGGTTGATTCCTCAGTTGAAGCTATCCGGAAGAAACATCTATTTGTTCCGAATGCCGCTTATTATGGAGGTCGAGAAGAAGATGTCTGTAATTGGATATGGAACTTTAAAGATCTATCTGATCCTGCCTTCTCATATGCTCAAGGACATAAGTTATGAAATGTTTTAGGAGCAAAATCTGAGCAACGTAGCGCTTCGAGAGGTTGCACAAGATTCTGATTGGCTCTACTACTTAAGTATTATATAGTCTCTCTCATGTTGCTGGCATCCTAAGAACAATCGAAACATGATTAATATTACAGAAGGGCTAAGTACGTGAGTTATATCGAGAAAAGAGAAAAACGCAGAATACTTATGACAGAGAGCAAACCTTGTGGGCTAAGGTGAATTCAGGAAGATATGGTTCCAAATCTGGCGATCAACTTTGTGGTCATGTTGAGTAGCTGTGTCGGCTTGAAATTTGGAATGCGACGATTAGAGATATCCAAGAGGCTGCGGGTAGCACCGCTGCGGGCCCTATCTTTTATTTCTTGGACTATGGAGGCGACGCCGTAAAAGTCCTTCTCGCTGAGTATGCAAGAGGCAATACCGGCAACAAGAGGAGCAGCTACATAAAGCACATCATTACCAGCTTCGCAATAAGTACCAAACGACGTTCCGCTTTCGGTCGTTTGTTCATCGATCCGACTAAGAGGGGGGATGTTAACATTCAGACCCAGTCGTTTTGCTGTCATCACGTTAACCCAAGGAGCGAAAATATCCACGCCTGCCAATAATCAGTGGAGTTCGGCTACTTAAGCAAAAGCTTCGTCT
This sequence comes from Ascobolus immersus RN42, assembly GCA_003788565.2. Classification (NCBI taxonomy): domain Eukaryota; kingdom Fungi; phylum Ascomycota; class Pezizomycetes; order Pezizales; family Ascobolaceae; genus Ascobolus; species Ascobolus immersus. Next base: position 135,282 of record ML119692.1, read on the forward strand.
GGAAATTTACCGGGCCCATAGTTCGAGAACTTTGCATAGGTATCTTTTCGATCTACAGCTCCGACTGTAAGAACGAACGGCGAGCAAGCCGGTTTATAGGCGTCGGTCTTAATGTTGGCGTCCATGTATTTCTTCTTCCAGTCAGTATTTCCTCCTACTTTCGAGAAGAGTTCATCAGCTTACCCGAAGATTTCCAGCTGATACTACCAGAAGTGCAGTGCCAATAGCGTATATTTCCTCCAAGATCATCTCCAAAGCCTTCATAGTGTCGCTATAGTCTCGCTTCTCTTCGAGGCAAACAGGTTCAATGCTCATTGAGATAACAGCCTTCAATGCACCTTCCATTCCGACCTTCTTCACAATATCCTCATGTGCGTAAATCAAGGCGCAAATCAAATCAGCAATGCAAGCCTTAGCCTTAACGAAACCTCGGTCCGAAGCACACGTCAAGCCAATAAGTTTGGCCTCTTGAGCGGCACCAACGGTCCTACCCGCTGCAATTCCACCTGCGGCAGTACCATGATTATAGTTTTCGGCTACGACATTATCCGTTGGAAATATCTCCTTATAAGATATCATGTCGTAATGTCCCGTAAGAAATTCGCGCTCATCTGTTGTCGCCCGTCCGTAAAGCTGCTAATGTTCTTGTTAGCATCTTTGACCAGAGCATTTTTAGAGAAACCAACTGGATGCTCTGAGTCAACCTTGACGTCGAGGATGTAAATAAGGGTTCCTGCACCCCGCGCAAACTTGTGGTAGATGAAGTCTCTGTCCTGGGGACCATTGAAGGAGACATGGGTAAGGGCGTATGACTTGGTCTTTATGCTTTCGTAAGGATGTGGAACCGCAAGGTCGACCGTTCTGTCCTCCGCAACGATGTCAAACTAAGTGCATCAGCGTCAGTGATTGGATCTAAAGAATTGGCAAGCACATTCAAGTCTTGGACTCACATCAGGATGGTCTTTAAAGAGCAAAGCACCATCAATGGTAACCCGAGCAATATACACACATCTTCCGAGACCTGGGCCCCAAGCTCCTTGCAATATGCTGTTTAATCTCGACCCTCCTTGCCTCTTGTTGAGCTCCTTGGAAAGGCGGTGAATACTTTGGTCGAAGCTCTGCCGGTCGGGATAGATCGTTCTTCTGACGGCGATATATCGTTTGGTGAAACAAGCACGAAAACTGTTATCGCCCGACTCTGTGGAGCACATTCCTGATGGTTTCTTTGAGAGCTCGGGCAGACTTGGTTCTTGGAAGGTAGAGAAACTGATTTGGTGGATCTTTGCAGCGGAAAGTCGGGTGCCGGTGGAGGTATTCGAAAAGGTTTGGAAGCTGAGTAGAACGACAAATGTTTTCGGGCTCGTGTTCGCGCAGTGGTGGAGTAGGACTGGACTGACTGGTTGGGTTTTGAGAGCTTGTGGTTCTTTTCTGGCGAGGAGGAGTATCGTTCCTGGGGCTTTTGCGAAAAACAAAACCAAAGCTGTTGCTACGGTGAACTAAATGTTGGGTATTTCCGTCACCTTCCATCCACCAAGTACTTAAACAAAGAGAAGCATGAGGCCGACTCTCCAAAGCTAACCTGCCTCTGTTGACTTCCTTCCTTTAGCTTATTCCTGCTGTCTTTCGCAGTCTGTTCTTTCAACCTGTATAGCGTTTATACTTGGGAAGGTAGAAGCTCTCAGGGGCCGACAAGGAGCGATACGGGGCTTAGCTTAGATGTTAAAGCGATAAGGTTCCACTTTGAATCCCATTCTCTTCCGATTTGCCATTGTACTTGTTCGAATTCAGTGATTTCAGTTTGGGTTGCGTCGGGTGGGTCTGAGAGAACTTCTAGGTATATTTTTGCTAAGTTCCCACCTAGGTACTTTAAAGTACTTAAGTAGTGTAGAGGCCGAGACTGTATATAGTGTAAGTATACTAGAAACGCATTCATTCGATCCATCTGAACCTGAAGGGGGGCTGCTTCTGGAGGGTTCCAGTTTGGGTAACCGATTACTAAGCGCTCCTTGCTTTAGCCCACCCCTCGACGTTTGCTCCACTCTACACTACCTTTCCAGCAACATCTTTTTCTTTCTATTCTCAACTGTCCTGGCTTTTTGAGCTAAGCTCAACCCACGTCCAACAAACTTACCTTCCAACCGAAAATGTCAATTCACGATCAAGGCAGTCTCATTATGCACATGCAGGGAGATAGTGACATCGATCCCGACGATCCGATTTTCGAACCACACCTGCCTGACTCTAGACCTCCATCGCCTTCATCCGACTTCAGTAAATACATACCCCAGATTCTGACAGACTGTCTTGAGTCAAGCGCAATTGCAAGTACAGGCCTCGCCAAACTCTTCCTCAAGAGCGAGTTCTCGGATGTCAAGATTGTTTGCAAGGGTGTCGTCTTTCCAGCACACTGGCTTGTCCTTCGAAGCCAAAGCACATTCTTTGAGCTGCTATTTAAGGGAGGATACAAGGTACTGGCTAGCGAAGTCAATCCTTTGTCAAACGCCAACTGACTTCCCGTAGGAGAACGAAGAGAATGTTGTTCGATTGCAAGAAGAGACACCAAAGATGATCTTTCGTCTTCTCTCGTACATCTACTTGGGATCATACAAGGATTACCCGACGGATCATTCCAAGTATCGGACGATACATGGAATGTACGGAAACTACAGAGAGCAACGGGCGTTTCATTTTCGCTATTCACGTACCGTTAACTTCTCGATGTACCGGCTCGCGGATAAGTTCGGCATTCCGGGCTTGGGAAGACTGGCATTCGAAAAGCATGAGGAGGTTCTTAAGGACATTGACATCACTTACGATATGCTCCTCCTCTCGACAAAACACGCGTATGAGTCCTTTGAAGGACGTTTCGACGCAATGCGGTTGATTCACATGGAAGCCATCGCCCTTATGCTGGAAAGAATGGCACCATCATCGTCACCTTACTTTGAGCGTTCCCCGACATATCCGCACATTTACAATCCCCAGGAAGATTGGAGACTTGCGTCCCTCATGGTAGCATATCCTGAGTTTTCCTTCGACTTGCACTGCCATCGAACATGGATTCAACACTGCAACAACAGTGTGATGGACATCCCAAACAAAAGACCTACGAACTACGTCCAAAGAGGAATGGGATTCTGGGATATAAAGTTCGGTTGGGCTGTTGGGAAGTGAAAAGAAAGGAAAGAAGAAGAGAAATGGGAATGAAGATGACTAGTTATCAGTTTGCCAGCGGAGTCCGGCGTGACGCTTACAATGGTGGAAAGCAGTTGGTTGGCAGTCATGAAACCGTTGTCAGATCTACTGAAAGGGATATTGATAATTAATATACTTGTGTTGGTCTCATAAAGATAGGAATAGAATTATCCATAAGGAAATGCAGTTCAAAACTTCAAGGAGGGACGGAATAAATTAGTGACACTGAGTAATATGGAGCCCGAAATCTTTCCCCGTTTCATTGCCCACAATCTCATGGCTGCTACCGTTTTCAGCTGCACATTCCGAAGCGTTGTGTGACCACAAATCAAAGCATTCTATTGTCGATAACTATCCCTTCTTTCCTACAACAATCCTCCAAACATTCTTGACCATCTTCCGCCCCTTCTCCTTCCAACTCAGCAGTCGATCCACTCTCCTCCTCTCCTCCTCATATTTCCTCAACAGCTCCTTATGCTCCGCCTGCAAGCTTTTTCTCTCCGTCCTCAATCTTGCAAACTCAACCTCAACCTTCTGAAATTCCTCTCTGGAGCTGCCTGTCCGTACCATATGTGCGTAGCGTATCTCAATGTCCTCCAGCTCCATGTCGATTCCTTTGATGGCTCTCCAACAATCTTGGCAACGTTTTTCCGCAGAGTAGACCGGTCCATTAAGATAGACCTTTTCGGTACCACCAAGAGCTGATGCCAGGCGGCGACGTTTGATGGTTGGCGATGCGGCAAGATTGAGGCGGCTTGGACGAGGTGTGAGGGCTGGCCTGGATGGGTTGTCGTTGGTGTGTCTTCTCTGTGGAATTCTGGAAGGTTGATTAGCATCACAGATCATCGACTGTTGCACCTCCGAAAGCAACTGTTCTTTGAGGCCGAAAACAAGGAAGAGACGGGTTGGCGACACTTACGTGGTAGTGCATCTGGAGAGGTCGTTCTCATCGTTGAAAGAAGCATCGCAGGGAGTATCTGCATGGCGGGATCTAGAAGACCTGCCGAAAAGGAGAGGCACAGAGGCCGAGCGTGGGATGTGCGACATGGCGGCCGTTCGTCGGTTGGTAGCAGAGGGGGGTTGTTTCTGTTTGGGGGGAAATGCATTGGGAAGGCGACATCTTTGAAATTTTCCGGTGTTGAGTTTTCTTTGTTCTGCTCTCCTTCCGAAATGGGTTTGCTCAACATGATTTGTTGGCGCTCTCTTGTTCAGATGGATGGCGATGGAAGCTTCCATGTACGTTTTTTCTATTTACCTCTGTGAGCATGGAAAGTTCCAAAGAATCTGAAGCAGAAACAAGGAGAAGGGAAATATAAAATATGGATGTATTTGTTTTTACATGGTGATGTGGGAATCGATTCTCGGATTCAGTCTCAGTCGACTCGGCCAAAAGAGGTAGTAAATTCGGGTCACTGCCACACCAGTAACCGCGCTACCGATTGGAAGTTGAAGCAATTTAAAAGGGACCCGCTCCGATGGGTTATTCCTAGAAATTTATTGACTGATATACCATGTCGCCCAACGCATCAGTAACGATTGTCGGAATAGCGAGGTGTAACTAAGGATGTAAGTACTTAGATACAGACATACCTTGTGCTGAGCAACTGCTGTGCCTGCATGATTCATGGGGGGTTTCGCTTGGAGTCGCTAGAAATTAGCGATTGGTCGCTAAAGCATAGCTAAATTTAGCGAGCGCGCCCACAAAGTTTCTGGTTTCCGAGCCAAGGACAATGCTGATACATAGCTACGACAACAACACCAGCTTCGAGGCTCAACTAACGCTTCGAGCTTGTAAATTCCACTGCCTAGTTGAAACATTCCAGATTGTTTCCAACCTACTAGGTAGGATTGCCTTTATGCACCGTCGACGATTTGAACGTTGATGCTAACCGGCCAGCCAACCAGTTCTCAGCGTCGACTCGTGCTCACGGAACAGCATGTCATCAGGGCCAGGAAAAGAAGCCTGGCCTGGAATGTCGTAAGCGGCTCGGAAATCACTGGTGAAGGCTGTGATAAGACCGTAATAAGCCGGTCAGCTCAGTGCGCAGGTGACTGGCCATCATGATCCCCGAGCAGGTAGAATTACGTGGCATCACAGTCACCAGGTAAGAACCACAAGATGCAGGGCACGGCACTGATCCATGTCTTTTGACCATAGCGCCCCACCGACGCAATAGCAGAAACACAAAACCCGCCTCACGTATCGTACTACGCCCGTAATTCTAATGAACTTTCAAATATCTCATAACATGGCACCACTTCCTGAGCAACATGAAACGCAGTATGGCTTGACCTACGACGAATTGATGATCCCCAGTGAGCCAGCTGTGGTACGAACAGCAATCATATCGTGAGTTTCTACCATACCAATCCCACAACTGCTAACAGATCTTCAGTGTCAGCTCGGCAAACACCATCCTTCTGAGACTCCAAGGTGCTCTCTATCGAATAGTTCAGCTCAATGAGCAGCTAGACCGACTCCTAAGACATCTCCTGATTTGCCTTCCAGTCTCGAATAGGCTTCTGCTCTACGTTTACATTTTCTCCACACCAAAACTCACCGAAAGTACCCAATACGGGAAACTGGTGACAGGCGTAAAAGAAGTGCTGAGACTGCTTGTGGAGCCTGTAACTAGCCCCCCCGAGCGTTTTATTGAGGAGATCATTTGTCTTACTCTTTCAGTTCTTGAATGGGCACCGGCGTTTGAGTTGCTTTGGAAAGCAACTGAGATGGAGCGTGATCATTGGGGATCTGTTCAGCCTGAGAGTGCAGCTCGGCTGGCTTTTCATGCCACGGAGAAGAAAAAGTCCACCCCGAAGGGCATCAGTAGGATGATTCGAAGAGTCCTTAAGGGCAGAACGAAAGAGAGACAGGCGAGCTTAAAGTTCGCCAACGATACCGTAGATGGACGTCTCGCGTTACGGACAATTGATCGTTGGCTAAACGATGAGGATTACTCGACCGTCAACAAGGATAGCACTTTTGAGACGATGATGAAAAAACTGGACGAATTGGATCGGCTCTGGCAAAGAGTAATGTTGGCTAACCAAGTTATGGCCGATGTCGAGCTCTTCCTGCCTGAGATAAAGAAAATAGAGGAAGACACTGCAATAATTTGCTTCGAAAGAATTGACGGAGCAGTTAAGAGACGGTATACGCTATCAAGCTACATTGTACCAGAGTAATCAACTACATAATTCCACTAATCATTTATAAAAGCAGCTTAAACATCGCTCGCAACATAGAAAGTGACACATCTCCGTCACACTCCAATACGATATTCCACCGTTCCATTCTCTTGCGAGCACTCGTACTTTGGCACCTAAAATTGCCAACTCGTTCTACACAACGGACAACTACTCTGGTTTGTGCTCTTGAACCATTTGAACAAGCATCCAGCATGGAACGAGTTCTTGCAAACCCCGCATTTCTTCCCTGGCAAAGAACCATCCTGCAAGCTGAGGATGCTGTAGCAAATCGTACATTCGCCCACGCCAGAGAAATGGGCGTTGAGGTTTTTCTCGAACAAGGAAAGACCATCGACAAGGGAACCACCATGAAGAGCAATGGTAGACTTCGTGGCACGAATGATTGAAAGGAATTGCTTTTCGTTCATACCGATACGCTTTATGCCCTTTACGTCGGGAGGCGAGAGTGGGTAAGTAGGCGAGAGTGTGAGAGAGGCTTCGAGGGTTTGCGTGTCAATAGTATAGGAGGCGAGAACTTCGGCGGCAGAGGGAGAAATTTTGACCGTAAGTTGACCGCCTTCGATCTCCTCACCCTGCACATTGGTGTTGGTTTGAGGTGCTGAGGTTGCACTCTGGCGCCATGCTTTGACATCGGACAGAGCGTTCGAGATGAGTATCGGGGAGATGTATTTGGAAGTGAAAGATTCGACCGAGAGGGTAGTTTGGCGATTCTTAACGTTGTTGAGATAGTTGTTGAGGAGGACACGAGAGTGTTGGAGGGAGAGATAGTAAAGGTGGACGGTGAGTTGACGGATGTCAAGGAGGGCATCAGGCTGTGCGGTAGGGTCGTAGTCCGTAATTGGGTATTTCGAGGCATCAAGAGGCTTGCCAATGGTGAAACCGAGAATTTCGAAGGTAAAGGCCCAGAGATTGTCCCCTAATTCGAGCTCTCTTAGGAGATCAATATACTTACCCTTTAGAAGAATAGTCTACAATAGGCGTTAATATCTTTCAAAATAGAGTAGAGGAGCAAACTTACAGCATTCTCGAAATGATCAAAGACCAACAACCAAGCCAGCAAATACGCCTTAATCGACATGTACAACTCTTTATCAGCAGAAAGAGTCTCCCAATGACTATCGAGCGGTGATTGGCGAAGCAGGTCAATCAAAGCTGGCTCGAACTCAACCGTGAGTGAATCCTCTTGGTTCGCAGTCAATGCAAGTTCAATGGAAAGATCTTCTTGGATGGATGGGACATATCGATGTAATATCTGGAACGCAACATCCTGAATTGGTTCCGAGGGCACTGATATGAGCTCATACAACTGCAGAAAAGTTAGAATTCCCGATCCATCAGGCACTTGGAAGCACCATACCTGCTCAGGCGCCACAATCTCCCTGACGTTTATCTTCGCAAGCTGCCTTGCCAACAAACGGTTGGTCGTATCTCTTGGTAAGTCATTTGTAGACTTCGCCTTTGAGATCTCAAGCACATGGAACAACTCCTTTGTTATCTTCGCCTCAGTCTCGCCCCACTCTTCGGATACATCAGCATGTCCCTCGGCCGCCAGATTCTTGAAAGCTGCAAACAGTTTCAATATCCAATAGAGCGCTGGAACTTGCTCAGTGGTAATAGTTTCGTCGCAGGTCTGCATTAGGGATCAGCAATCAACTTTCATACTGCATTCTGGTTAGGACTACCTTGGGGAAGCTTTCGAGTAAGTCCGCCACATCAGCCCAATGACTACCTCTGGTTTCCTTGACATATGGTAGGATCAGAGCAAGCGTTTTGGCGGTCTCAGCAGCAAGACAGGAATCATTGTCAGTGAGCAGAGCTTCATCAATCCAAGTCGACAAGTTCCACTCTAGAATATGCTCGACCAGGAAACGAAGGGCATTGAGGGAAATTGGAAGCTTCTCCTGCGTATCGTCCTCCAGCTTGGGCAAAAGAGCATTCAGGTAAACCAGCTTTGAGATACCTGGATAAGTGTTAGCAAATTACAACCAAGAAAACCCATGGATTAAACCTGTGCGGTACGGTGAGCCGGATTTGGCAAAATTGAATGACGTGACATCGCGGATAGCGCGATCTCTCCAAGAAGCAATTTGCTCCTTATCAATTCTTGGAAGAAGCGAGGTCAACAAAGCGATACTCAGGAATGAATCTACAGTCTAGTCAGTTGTCGTCCCACGCACCCCGGTTCACTTCTGCTTACCTTCTTGGCCAATTTGAATCCTCTCTTGTAATTCCTTGACTTGGTCCACAGACAACGCCCCACTCTCCAAACTGCTCTCCAGGAACCATGCCAGAATTCTAGCATTATAGTAGTTGAACGCGCTTGCGCCATCTGCTGCATCCGTAAGAAGACTGATGAACTTTGGATCACCGCGAGGAACAAGAGCAAGTGTCGCCTCCAATTTGAATGTCAATAGAGCCACGTGTTCCGTCGTCTCAGCTGAGTAGTCCTTGAAGATATCGTTTGCACCGGCAATATCGAGGTTGTCTTTCGTCAAAACAAGCACCAACGCCAAATAATAAGCGATTTCAACTGATGGCGGGTCCTCTAGTGACTCGAAGAATACGGTTTGGGTAAAATCAGCCATGCGAAAAGCACTAGACAGGCCATCCTGGTCATAGGCTGCTGGAAGAGCATCATGTGCGGCGTCATGAGGTTTCACCAAGTAGGTTGCGCCGGCAAGGGGTGATGAGATGGAGAAAGATGTGGATGGTTTCCTTGTCCAAAAAGGGGCCAAAGCAACTTCCCATTCAGACTTGGTGAAGCGGATCATAGCCTTCGTGACTGCCTTCTGATCTTCAGTCTGCTTGTTAATGTAGCCCAAGGCTGTATCCGCTAGTTTGTCGACACTAAACACATGTTAGCCTCGCTACTTAACGAACGGGTGACGAACGTAAGCCAGTTGTTATCGTCAGAAGAGGGAGCATCTGTATGACTGTGAACGCATTTCTTCAAAGTTGCGATCAAATGCTCAATCATAAAAGGGTCAGCATGTTTTGCAGATGTGCTAGCGGTGCCCTTCGCACTACCCTGCTCCAAAACCGAACTGATGTATAATGCACTCTGGCCCACATCGTCATCGGTTTCATGACTTAGAGAGAGCAAGCGAGTGAGCAGCTCGGATGATGTGGAAGGATCTCCGGAGAGAAATGATTTCAGGTAAGCAGCATCTTTTCGCGCAATAGTATCAATGGTTTTGATGACAAAAGGTACGAGTTGCTCATCCGCTAAGCTGTCGACAAGCTGGGAGAGCAGTTGTCTTGAGAAACCCTCGGAAACTAAACGGCCTGAGATTTGTCAGAGCCACCCACACCATATATAAGGGGATCTCCTACCGTGCGACAGGATTGCACTCTCAAAAAGATCCCATTTTGAAGTCTCTGGATTTTTGATACTTCCCTCAAGCTTGGTAGCGAGATATGTTCCAAGTGGCTCTGGGAAAGGCAGTCCATCAGCGTCGAAGGAATTATTGAGAAGAAATAGTATGGATGAATCCAGCTTCTCTGTATCCGCCAAGCCAAGAATGGTTTCAACACAGAGCTCCCATGACCTCTGGAATGTCGGGCCTTGGTTAGTTCTAGCTCCTAGCTCAATGACGGCAGAAAGCAGTTCTGTAGTCAGTTCTCCTGGTAGAAGAGACGGGAGCTTTGTCACAAAGAAGTTGTTCGTTTCCTGTAGTCGCCAGTTAACAGCCATGATTACTCGTCCTTTATCTTTTCATACCTGATCGATATCCTTGTTCTTCCATATAGTGGATTGTTTTAGTGATAAAAGCTCATTCAAAAGTGTTAACCCGGCTTGGTTCGATACTACTCGAGGTTAGGCGCTATACCAAGGCTGATATTCTCTGCTCACCTGTTTCGGCGGTGTTTCCGATATTCCGCAAGCAGGCAATATAGAGAGTCAAAAGAGTCTCTTCAATCAGCTTTCTTGATGCTGCCTGCTCTGGAATAACACCAATCAAATGTTGTGTAATGCTCGCCCAACGCTGGATAGACGACTTTGTCTTCTTTGTATCCTGCGCTCCCTCCAACACCAGCTTCGACACACCAACCTCCATGGCACCCCATACTGGATTGAAGGCCAATTCTCCGACCTTCTTGCCGGACTTTATGGCTGCGATCAAACCGTTACTCCTAATAACGATGTCCTCCTGCGACAGTTTGTTCTCGCCCGCAGCGGCATCAAAGACAAAGTCCAAGAAAGTGGGAAGGAGGTAAGACTTGATGATGACGTCGGCGTCGGCCGGATCAAGAATGTCGAGTTCCGAGTAAGTGATATTGAAAAAGATCCGCCATGCCACCGAAGAAGCATTGACCACCTTATTCCCCAATTTTCTCGTCGTTCCAGCCTTGACCGCGTCGATGAGCTTTTGAACTGTCTTCAAGTCAGTGGGTAGCTGGTTGGGTTCCATTGTTTTGAGCAAATTGATACAGTCTCCCACCCTGTACCAGTAATCGTCCGCCGGTGCTGCTTGAGGGCCGTTCCCAAGAAAAGTTGCGAATATCGAGGCAGGAGTAGCCGACTTCTTGCCGGTCTTCGTTGTTGTCCATGCTTCAGAACACTCGAGCAGGACTGCTGCCAAAAAGTCGAGAAATGCCAGAACGGCTACGCCTTGAGCAGTCTGTAGGGCTTTCCATAGAGCATGAGGAGCGATAAATGGGATGTTTTCCTGGAAGAGCTTCTTGCGCTTTGAGATGGTAACTCGGCCAAGATGGTAAATTGATCTCCGAATGTACGGATCCGAATCGGATCCAAACTCCCATAGGTGCTTACTGGAGAAAATTTCCTGATAAGAAGCAACATGTCGATCAATGGCATCCTTGTCGAGGTTGTCTGTGCCATGCGCGGTTAGTACCACTAGCTTGACATTCCTTCCGCGATGGAATTACCTATAAGATGGGATATGGCAGCTATAGCTGTGCTGATAACCCTCGAGTACTTCGATGAAGAATCGTCGGGAGATACATATCTCTCGTCACTCAGTGTCTGTGCATTCTTGTGGAAGATGACAGTCCTGCAATAATCAAGTATCTTTTCCTGATATATCTGCCAGAACTTATCCACCTTGTCCTCGCCGAACGCCAGTTTGACTGAATCAAGAGCGGCCTTCGCTACTCCCTTGTCTTGATCATAAAGCCCTGCAAGCCATGCACCGGCAATCGTTCCGAGTTGTCGCACGATCCTTTTCCCTTCGGATTTGGCAATGGTGCCCATTACAACATGAGCAGTTCTACGGACGGGGCCGGAGATGTCAACTGAGAGTCGAGGGTATGATTGTAACTAGATCAAGTTAGATCTGCGCCTATAGTGCCTCACGAGCCCTTACCCATGCCTGGATTACGCCATCATCGAGTGGCTTCTCAGCTTTCAGATGATCCTCAACCAGAACCAGTATCTCCTCGACAGCCTTGCGCTTTGTAACTTCACTCTGCTTCAACAAAGACTTGAAAGAGACGACAACGGAGGGTTCTGAAATGGCGGAGTAGTCTGGCGGTGGTTGCGCAAACGAGAGTGGGGATATGGATGAGAAGAGACCAGCTGAGCTACCGAAAGGTGAGGATGCAACTGATCTTGAAAAAGGAGAGTCGGTTACTCGGACTGCGCTTGCCGGCATGGAAGTTTGCTTCTTGCCCATTCTGTGCTGCGGTGGTGGCGGAATTGGTGGTTGTTGATGTTTAGAGGCTCTGCCTTGGACGACGATGGTGAGGCGTCACTTTGTGGTGTTGTGTAACGTGAGATTTGGATGCCTTCCGAAAGTTGGATGTGAGTTCGCTTGGGCGGACTAGGGCTGGAGGACGAGAATGGTATGCTCTGTTCAGGTCAGTCGATACTTCAAGTGCTGCAGCAGATCCTTACGTTTTGATGAACTGTAAGCAAAAAAGAAGATGTTCTTCGCGAGAAAGTGAAAAGATATAACTAGCGGGCGTGCTGGCAAACGTAAGTATGAGTCGAACGATAAACGAGAACAGATCTGTCCGGCCGGCACGATTCTCCATCCGGCAGCTCGATTCTATGCAGAACTAAACAACCAACCTTGGGAATAACAGTATTCGAATTTGGGTATGCGATCTTTGCTGAATGGGGAGTGCCGACTTAGGCGTGCAGACGTATGTACAGGGACACGAGGATGGAGCAGGCGCGGGGCAAACGTGGGTCATCTCAAAAATTGGTGTCACATGATAACGCTTATTCTTAGCGCCAAGCAATGCACCTCGACGTCATTGACGGAAGGGGGCATCGATGATGGCATTGATCGAAGAAGATCTACCAAGGATCTCTTCGTTCAAAGTCTCCGGTATTTAGAGTAACGGACCCTTCTCAACCCCACTCCTTACCACCACATTCTCAAAAGTTTTCTACCAACCCTACAAACACCACCAATTCCACCTCGAAAACAGCATCCAAACAACCACCGAATAACCGCAACATGTCTACTCAATCCGACAAGCCAGCTGATCCCTACAAGGAGAAGAATGTCGACAACAACCTCTCCATCCAAGAAAAGGTCGACGGGCTTGTAGCCTTCGTCAAAGCTCATAAGTTCGCCATGATGACCACTAGACAAACCGACAACGACAGCCTCGTCTCTCGTTGTATGGCCATCAAAGACTTTGTACGTTTGCCGCCGCCTACTGACATGCAAACGGACAGGCTAACATTTGATACAGGAGAGCGGAATCGACCTTATCTTCCAAACCAACACGGAGACTGGAAAGGCAGAAGAGCTTGCAGAGCATGCCGATGTCAACGTTTCGTTCCTCGACAGTACCATCGGATCTTGGGCATCTTTCAGCGGAAAGGCAACCATCCACAGAGACCGCGAGACAGTTCACAAGTACACTCCCCTTCAGTGCCCAGGTTATTACCCTTCTAACCTCTAAAAAAGGTATTACAGCGAGGATCTAAAGGCTTGGGTTGGAGATCTTGGAGACGGAGTTCACAATGGTGGTCCTGACGACCCAAGAATCGGAATCATTCGTGTCAAGGTCAAGAGCGTCACATACTCTCTTCAGAAGGACAAGACGACATCCATTGGTACAGGCTTTGCCAGTTTGAAACAAGCTACTCAGGTGGCAGTAGGCACCATTACTGGCAATGTTCCTAAGGTCACCAGACTCATTGAATTGACCGAGGCGGAGGTTGAAACATACAGAACCAGCAAAAATATGGTTGGAAGTGTTTAAGAGGTTTAGGGAGCCCATATGGGCAGGCGTTTCAGGCTGATACTCTGGTTATGACCCGCAGCTATCAATAATGCGATAATGTTTATTATTTCTCATCTCAATTTTGCTCTGTATTACAAGTGCCATTTCGTTTCTATTCGTCGATCGTATTCGTATGTATCTAGGAAATAGTAGAATACCACGTATTATATGTTATCTGCTACGTCTGCATATTTGGCTTCTCATGATGAGTGCATCTTCTAAATTGTAGTAAAACCGCAAGCTTTAAACATGTATGTAAGTACATATCACCACCTCAAATGGCCAGGTGTCAGGCGCCTTAAGCTTTGCGATGGATCCTGGAAAGAAAGCAGCGATGTCTGGCATACCTATCGTGCATCACGCACTCAAGACAATGTGATATTTTCGACTCCGACTGCGCAGCTCAAAGTTCGACACCGCTTCAACATCAGCCTTAAATAAAAATATGTAAGTTGCCTTCTGGGTAAGTACAAGTAAGTAAGTACTTGTCCAAATCTTCCTACTTAGTATTATTCACAAGCAAGACTTGCGAGGATCGACATTGATAAGAATGTAGTGACATCTCTGCCTTACGGGGCAGAAGGCGCAAAGGTTTCACGTGCTGCTGTTAACGTTAGCTAGTTACCGCCTTCCGCTTGTGCCAAGGTGTTCCGCCTGGGATGCAAAAATCTGCGATGGGATCTTGGTGCCACTCGAAATTTATTTTGAAGGAAAACAAACGATTCTGAAGCCTGTCACAGTTTCAAATCTTCATTCGCCGCGCCCAATCGTTCTCTACTTTTTCCTTCTCCAAGCTCTTTACGATGACTGGAATTCCGGGCCTTTTCCTCCTCGAGTCCGACGGTCAACCACAACACCAAAATCAGTCCGAATCGTTCCAACAGCAGCAATCGGAACAGCATCACTTCGATGGTCAGGCTCAAGCAGCACAGCAGAACCAGAGCGACAATGTAATGATAGACGCCCCAGCACAGCACTCCGAATCAATCCATAAGGACTCAGAAATGATGGATGTGGAGACAACTTTACAGCACGCCCAACCTACGGAAATAAAGCGCGAAGCGCACCAACAGGACGTTTCAATGGACCTTTCTCATCAACACAGCCAAATTGCGGTGCCGGAGATCAAGCAGGAGGTGAAGCAGGAGCCGATGCCGGAGGTGTCCAACGCGGCTGAAGCGATCAAGAGGGAGGAGGATACCACAGAGTCCAAGGTGACCGCCGATACGAACTCAGAAAGCGCCAAACCGAAGCAAGACGAGGAGATGGGCGAGACGGCTGAAACTGAAGCGGTGGATGAAGCCGAGCCGGAGTTTGAGTTCACATCCTCGGACGAAGAGAGCGATAGCGACAGCTCGGACGACAGCGACGACGATTCAGATATTGATCCTTCCAACGCTCGAGATCTTGCCAAACGTTTGCTGGAAGAGCTTGATGACGAGGATACGGGCGATGGAGGACAGCCACCAAAAACACTGCATGAACTGGATGAGAATGAGCTCAAAGTTGAGATCCCGGACATCACGATTACACCGGAGACCAAGATGGAGAAGTTGGGCTCGGTGCAGACAACCGTTGATAATCTGGTGCTCATCAACGCGGCCACTGATGGTAAATATCGTGTGCTTGACGAAGGATCTGTGCTGGCTACGGATGATCGGGTTGTCATTGGTGTTGTTGCAGATGTTATTGGTCGTGTTGAGGCACCACTCTATACAGTTCGTTTCAACACCATCGACGAGATTCAAAAGTTCAACCTCGTTTTCGGCAAAGACATCTACTATCTTCCGGATCACAGCACATACGTCTTCACCAAGCCAATCATGGCTCAGAAGGGTACGGATGCTAGTAATCTCTACGATGAGGAGGTTCCAGAGTCTGAGCAGGAGCTGTCAGACGACGAGGCTGAGGCTGCCCGTAAGGCTGCGAAGAAGAAGGGAGGAAAGAGAGGGAATAAGAAGCAGGATGGTGGGCCCACAAAGAGACAGGAGACTCGACCCAACCAAAGGGCCGTGCAGCTCCCAGACGGAGAGCCGTACGTTCCGTTGCATAGACCAACCAACCTACCGGATAGGCCTCCTCAGTCACACGGAAACTACGGTCAACAGCAGCAGCAACCAAGCCAAGATACACGTCAATTCTCTGGAAATGCTCAAAGGAACAGCAATGGCTGGCAGGGCCAGGGTAGGAATGACAGAGGGGGCAACAGGAACCAGCGTCCCGCGTACACCCCTCCATCACGTCAACAATCTACCTCAAGCTATGAAGAGCCCTACCAACCCAACCGTAGGCCATCGTACGGACAGCAGCAAACGCAACAAGCCTATTCCCAACCCCAATCCGCCTATCAACCACAGCAACAATATCCCGTCTTCCCTCAATTCACAAACACCGGCTATAACCCAATGCCAGTCCCAGTCACTCCAACCTCTTTCTCCCCACCACCATTCAACCCCGTCGTTCTGCCACCAGGCGCTCACATCAACCCAGCTTTCCTCGCCCAAATGCAAGCAGCCACTGCCGCAGCCGCCACCAACACAGTCGCCGCCTCTGCTCCTCAACAAACGCCTTCATACCCCTTCCCTCAGCAAGCCTCCCAGCAACAATCACCCGCCGCTGGTTACTCTTTCAACCCTTACGGTGCCCAATCCCCTCCACAAACTCCGTTCCAGTTTGGTACAGGAGCGCAAGGCTGGCCAGCAGTTACATCGCAGGCTGCTACTGCCCCAGCTGGCGTGCCGACGGCACCCCCTTCAGCTCAGGGCAGCACCGAAACTCCCGGCGGGTCGAATGATGAGGCTTTCAAGAAGATACAGGAAAACTTGGCGTTGCTAAGTTCGTTGGGTGGTGTACAATAGGATCGTGCGTCCAAATAGGGTGGTCATTATGAGGTTGTCCCAGTTTCGGTAGGGTGGAGGAAGAAGCGCTAAGAGGTGGTGATGAAGTTATGGTTTAAAAAATTATATTCCCTTAACATTCTGCCTACTTAGTAGTTATTGAGGATTCTAAAGTTACGATGGTTTCTCTGCTTTACGTATTATTTATGGTGATTTTTTGTAGATAGACGTTCTAGGTGAGGTCGTTTTTGAGGGATATTGACCTTAGCAACTGCTTCTGTGCCGTTCTTTTTGTGTAGTTACCTTCAGAGATACCTGTTGCATGATGTTGAGTTTAGTGGTAAAATGACCCTAATATTTGCTAGTATGAGGACTTCAAGGTCTTCTTAATGAGTATGGAGAGGACGTCTATTAACTACTTAAGTACTACTTCGTACCGGAGATAGCGTTTCTACTAACGCGTGCAGCCCACTCATGCAGCACATAAGTAAGTACTTATAGACCGACCACTTAGAAGTACATAGTTTGCCTCCATTGATAGCCTGGTCAAAACCAGTTTTCAGTTCTGCAGCTCCCCAACGAATGTTGAATCCACATTCCCTGTGGTGCCATGTCTTTTTCACTTTCTCGATTCAAAAGGTTGTATTCGTATGTAGTCCAAGTCCGGGCGAGCATGAAGGCGGAAAGTTTCTATGCTTTCCTAACACCTTGGCGGATCGGCCTTCTCCTTTCCAATTAATTTCTTGAGTTCTTCTCCTTGGTCCACGCCAGAACGTTCGATCCCCACCTTCGCTCACCACAACCCTTCTCTTGTCCTATCACTACTCCATATGCAGCATCGGAACTACATTTCAACAATTTTGAAGCGTCAAGTGCTACTCCACTCTTCAGCCAACCAAGCGACACAGCTTTAGATACCATGAGACGGTCTCCTCGATCTTCCGGCCTCCTGACCATAAAGAAGAGCCGATAGGCAGTTTCGAAGGTGAGAACTTAATCTCCAAGCCGATAGGTATCAATGCAGATTCTGACGGACTTGAAAGTGTGAACCAAAAGCGGGGTCACCCAAAATTTCACCGCAGTGGCAACAACAACGTGAAACTGATCGTCTCGAGGCCGGCTTTGCAGATCAAGTACCTATCGAATGCTCTCAGGAACTGATACGCATGATGCCGACTCTGAGGAAGGTTATAGACTTTTTGTTCTCGTCCTAAGATGCCGACATGCAATATTGTCGGAAGACGCTTTGCGCTTTGGATTGGGAACGAGGCTAATGCCGGCAGTCGTCGCAAACTTGTTGTTGTTGACAATGCTAGTCCATACTACTGCTATCGATCTTAACATGAGAGCCTAGGGGACCGTCGTTTGCAAGGTAACATTGCTGCAACGGAGTACCGACAGGCTGCTAGAGGTGTCTACTGTATCGTAGCGGGCAGGGAATCACAGCCCTACATGACCGCGTACCACCGTTACTTACCTGGCCTTAACCGGCATGCTGCCGCCAACGTTGCAACTTCTCCTTGTCCTTAACAGAGATCATTCAACGGTAAGTATTCTTGGCCCGCTTTATCTCCCGTTGGTATCGACATTCTCGCCCCTCCTCGCCGTTTACAGATACTAATTGCTGCTTCAGATCCCCTAGGCCGCGTCGTTGCTCAAGCCAGCCTGCAAGTACGGATGTCTGAAGACGGTCACAAAGTACCAGATGGAAGTCCCACTGAGTACATAAACATGTACTCAGGAAAGGAAAACGTCTCGGAAAAATGTACCAGTGCACTGACAAGGAGGGCGTTTTCGACGAACTAAATTTCGTTCTTTTCGTCATTGGAAGTTAATCAATTCAGAATCCGTGTCATCTCTGCCAAATTCTCGGATCTTCAGCTTCACCTCCATCCGATATCGCAGCTATCAGCAATTTTCGGATGAAAGGCAAAAGACCAACATATATTTCCAGAAATGGCAGGACGTGCAAGTGGGTGCTGCAAGATGGTGGTTATCTTATCAAATGCGGAGATCCAATCTCCATCAATCGGCGGTCAGAGGCACGCAAGCACACTCTGCATTTCGAAACACGTTTTCGGTTTGACGCCCAAAGAATTTCAAACGCACACAAGCCTTGGATGGTGTCATGACATAAAACGGCACTTCTCTTTTTCTCGGCGATATTTATGAGGGAGCTCCACGCGGGCTTCACTACAAGTGCACATCCATGAGGGTGTGGTTACATCTCTCCAGGCACAAACTTGCGTTGCTCGCCAGGTCAATCCAAGGAAATGCTACCGGTATGCTCTCGGAGGTATGTAACTCTGCTATCGGTGTTCATCAGGGGTAGATCCCGAGCATGGGCGAAATCTGGGATTTGTCCATGCTCACCTTACGAAGACACTGGCAATCAAGCACCCGGCCTTGCCTGTGATCGCCAGGCCATCTGATAAAGATCAAGACGGTCTGTTGATGTGAGAACTCAGCACAAGCCTTGCAATTTTGACCGGGTCGGCTTTCCAGAATAGGATTCAAGGTTCACCTTGCGTCGTAGCAACGCTGTTCTCTGGTCTGAGGTTGAGAATCTTCAAGAGCTTGAAATCAGCGCACCATCTCCCTGCAAAATCTGGGGTTGACACTAGGTGTTGACAGTTGACAGACCGCCGGTCAAAATCTGCTCATGATCAATCTTGCCGATCGTGAGCTGTCATGAGAATTCAGGCGGTCGGAATATTTCTACTTCTACAAGTAGCTGCTCATCACGCTTTAATGAACTGGTAAGTCGTAATTTTATGTTCTCCTCGAAGTCAATATTGTGCAATTTCTAATCTGAATGGCGATACAGCAGACTCAATTGTTGTACTCTCCTCGTCAGGATGGAAGAGCTGCCCAATCCCATAAACGTGACTCCACGTTGGGCAAAAGCGTCAACTCTTTCCGTACAGAGTCAAAAGCTGCTTCCCGAAATGGTCGTTGCTGAGCTGGTTTCTGTTCAGGACGCCCAGTCAAGCTTCCAGGCCAAAGACGTCACCGTGACAAAGGCGACTGGCAGTGTCTGTTCACTTTTCTCATGAATCGGCGGGTTTCAACGGCTCACGATTTATATTGCAAATTCATTTCCAGAAGGTTTCGAATTCAAGGGCAGAACTAAGATGGATGAGGCTCAGTGCGATCTCACTTTCACGCTTCTGTCCGATCCATGGAGCTTTTTTGGGACGTCGCCGTTCAGCGCCACGTGATGAGTTGATAACCTCGCCTTCGGCATCGGTCTGATTGGCCGAGAGCTCTCGCGCGCACCCTGCTTGGATTGGACTGCCAAAGGAGCCTCTCAGGACCGTTCAGGAAAAGCATGTGGAGAAATCTTCGGAGAAAAGCGACCTGCTCGGATCAAGTAAGTATAACGGGTCGGTCGGAAAAGGAAGGCAAGCGGAAGCAGCGATCCCGTTGGAAGAGTGGCTCGGTCATTGAGACTGGAGCTGAGCTCTATGTATGGAATAACAACTCGGGGTATATGTATCGGGTGGATGCAAGCAAGGGACAGCGGATACCTTTGCTTCTCAGGCAGAGGCTCAGGCCAAGTCTTTGTAGGATTATTTCTACACAGAGGCACGCCCTATTAACAGAATCACTGCAGGATCACACTTGTTGGGCCGATTATTCGCTTCCTAGCCGGCGCAATTCAATGCGGTGATGCACTATGGCCTTGAGGTACTTACAACTTGAAGTACACCTCGCCTTCTCGTCACCAATTACAGCTCGGAAACACACACGAAACACCAAATACCATCACGCATTGCTGACTTCGACTGCCCAAGTCGAATTTGATTGCACATTTGACCTTATATAGCCAAATCCTTACCTCCGCATCGCCGTTTGTCGTATGTAGTGAGTTGAAGTTCTGAGTGTACGATAAGGCTTTGACTTCTGCAAGGCATTGCAATTTGGACAGAAAGGTTGAAAGCATGGACAGGACGTGCGGCATGGTTCGTGAAACCCTATTCCAGAACCTCGAGCTCCTCCAACGTCTCCCTGGTTGAGTTCCATGGATCTTCTGTAACTGACTGTCCCTTTATTATTATTAGTGTACGTCACACTCGACAAAGACACAATGATCTCCGTACCGGCGAATACCCTCAACTATCGAGTAACAGAATCTCACAGAATGAGATCATTCTTAATTCTGATCAGTCGACCTGGCTCAGAGAAAGCCCGACAGGCTGAGATTCAACGCACAAAAGTGAAGCAATTGGGACTACGGTTGGAGTACGGAGTACGGATATCAATTTTCAAATAATTCCATTTTCAGTTCATGACTCGGAAAGGCATGCACAACTCTTCGAAAACACGGAAATGGCTTGTTCTCCCGATCTCCTCGTAACTCGATGAAGAAAGTGATGATCGCAAAGTCGGATTTTGATTTAAGCTTCCTGCCCCCGGGTTCTACTAGCAAGCAAACATCCCGCTTCCGACTGGCTACCGATGCGAATGAACGTCCGGAGTTGCCTATTCAGGCATCGAAGGACGCCGAAACGGTACTCGCTATTTCGGTCTCCTTCGGAACATGACTAAAACTTCACTAATGGTTTCCTCGCTCGTCCCTGCCGACCCCACGAAAGTGCCTGGAGAACTCTCGGTTAGTGACCAGGCCCACGCTAGAAGACGCCCTGTTACGTACGTATTACATACGCAGGCGCATGAACGTTAGGGAACCAAGTAGCGGGACGTTGGAGCCTTGGCTAGTGGACGATGCTCAACGTCCCAACTTCGAGATGGTTCGTCTACCACGGCTTCCGTCGGTATTTGGATGAACAAGAGCATCGAGAAGAGTCTCCGGCTTAGGGACAAGGGGTTTGGGCCGGAGGAGAGGCTTCGAGATCGATCGGAGTATGCATGCATCGGTCGAGATCGGAGAAAGTCCTATGGCCATATGGACCTTGATATGAAAATGTTGCTCGAGGCCGCGAGGGAGCTTTTGTGATGAATATTCGTTCAACGTTGTGTTGTTTGGTATGCGGCGGATATCAACGCAACAAGGTTTTCAAATACGCCATCAAGTGGATGCTCTGGATTGAGCTGCCCTTAACAGGTACTGTGAGAAACCAACAGAGAAGAACGCTAAGAGTGGCATGCCCGCAGGTGGGTTCTGCAACGATGGATCTCGAGAGATTATCAGCAGTGTTTATCTCGGGATGTACATCCCGAGCTACAGACTGGAAGGTTTCGCCCTCAAGGGATGGACGGAATAGATCGTCCCTTAATCATGAGCTTAATAGCCCAGGCATCCTCAGACAGCGGACGAGTGCCAGTGCCGTTCATAAACGTTGTAGGTTGTGGGCGATCTCAGAAGATTTCTGGTGAGTTTCTCATCCAAGCATCATCGATGCCTATCGTAAAGCAAATCCATGTCGTCAAGAAGAAAAGATATGGTGCCTAGATACGTAGGAGGTGCCTCGGCGCTGTTCCGACGTTCAGGGCTGCAGGCACAGCTGTACAGGCTACCCGGAAGGAGTATCAACAGCGAAGCATGTCAGCAAACAAAAGAAAGGATACAGGAGATAACCGTATCTCCGACATATCTCGTTGTTCCCTGTCTCCTGGGATGAAACACACAAACATTGAGCCTTGGATGCCATGCATTTTGAGCACAAATGGATGTAATTGTACCGGCTGCATTCCAATACTTGTAAAGATTGACTCGGCGCCGTCGATACCACAGGAACATCCAACGTGCAAACGGATCCCGGGGCTTTTGGGAAGGATGGAGGAGTTCCTTTGGCTTTCGATACCCCAGGTTAAACAGTAGAACCCTACGAGGAATTCAATGAATTTCGATATACGAAATCGCATACGTTATGGTAGAAAGTAACGCCGATTTTACTCGGAAGCTAGAGGCACGATAGTGTGATTTCCAGGTCGCCTTTCAACATTTGCAGAATTTTTGGAGGGAGCCGAAGCTTTTAAAGTGTGGCTAGTAACGGGCGAGCCGTCGTTAACCTCCCCAAAGCAGCATGAATACGCTAAAATGGCTTCCCCGAAGGGAATAGCATTGCCTCCTCCCACTGCGACTGGTCGACTAGTTCCCGTACCTTGAATAAAGATCGAATTTCAGTTATTTCCCAGGCCACCAGTGACGCCGACGTCCGTAGCTTTCAGAAAGCTCCTCCGATGAGCAGATGGACAAGGAGGCAACTGAATGGGACTACTTAACAAGAAAGCCGCCCGCTTACAGACGTTCTTTCCTTTCTTTTCGCATTTTCGATCCTTCAGCACAAAAGCGTCTGTGATTCAGCCTTCCGACCTTTATTCAAACACCTCCCTCGATACAGTATTACGATTAGTTACCTATTACTCTTGGGCTCTCTGCATTACGAGGCTGTCGAATCATCTCATCTACTTCTAGAGGGTGTCGCTCAATATTTGGATTGGGTTGCCGCTATCATTAACTTTATCACAATTCCCGTGGTCGCACCCAAGCTTTTCATATCTTTTGCCTGCATCTCTCAAGCAGCGAGAATTTTAAGGCTCAAGGCTTCTCCACGAAATCTCGGTCCCCACAGACGCTCGTTATCACCTCCCCCAGACGCTAGTTAGGCGCAACTCTATCAGCGAGAAGCAACGGCAGTGCTATTCCCGAAGAGAATTTAGGTAAGGTTGAGAGCTCTTGCGGAAATGTCTTCTCCTTTTGTGACGATGAACTAACGAACGGAGGAAATAAAAGAATAGCTATTTCTCCCCTGTTTTCCCATCTCTCAGCAATACAAATAAGTACCAACTCGGACCTGTCGCAAATTCATTCCCAATTTACGCACTTGCAAACGGACCGTTCGTTGTCGCCTGACAAGATCAAGAATACCTCGCCGTTCTTTCTACAAATCGGGTTCAGGCAGCACTATTCGCACCCGCCCTTCAAGCCGTTCACCACACATAAAACTGTCCAAGTGGCGCAGCATTGTTGTTAAAGCGACAAGGGATTATCGGACCTGAGAGGTGCTCCATTCGGGCTCTATCTTTGTGGCCGTTGGAACAGAAGCAAGGTTCATTGGTTGTGCAACCTCGAAATCAACAGCATCTCTTCCGAATTCGAAAGCACAACAGTGTGATTAAGATAAGAGGTCAGAGACAGTCGAGAAGGGTCCAACATTCAAAAACATATTCACATCATCAACATCATCACCACCAGACCGTCAAACGCAGCTTCGTCAGCAAACACCATCATTTTGTTGCAGCAGTAGGAAAACACAAGGACATTATCATGGCT
The DNA here is from genome assembly GCA_003788565.2 of Ascobolus immersus RN42. Classification (NCBI taxonomy): domain Eukaryota; kingdom Fungi; phylum Ascomycota; class Pezizomycetes; order Pezizales; family Ascobolaceae; genus Ascobolus; species Ascobolus immersus. The sequence goes on from ML119692.1 coordinate 158,970, forward strand.
CAACGTTCGGCACGGGCAAGGTCAAAAGCGGACAAGATCTCTGCAGCTTCTATTCCACCATCACACTCACAAATCGCTGGCATATCGAAACCAACGACATTCAACCCATACACTGGACTTCTCACGCCTACCGCCTCATCCGTCGGCACTTCATCATCATCAAGATCCGCCCATTCCTTCTCCTTCAACTACAGATCCTCCGGTTCGTTACCCAGCACATCACGAAGGTCCGCCATCCGCTCATTTCTCGAGCAAAGCGACAAGGTCCGACGAGGCTTGGAAGAAAGGCTATCACGGGCTACTGGTAACTCGACTTCGAAGAAGGATGTACTAGGCAGCTTGGAGACAGGATGGGCCAGCATGGGTAGCATGAAGCAGTGGGAGGGAGGAGGAAAGGTCGGAATGGGCATGGAAAGGCCAACAAGGGTATTTCATCTCCCCGCGGACATGACGATTCTTGGTCGACCTGTCGCTAACGACATGTTTGGCGCGAATAAGGACAATGAGTTGTGGTTTCCAGACGGTGATACTTTGGTTTACCTTTGCGAGCCTCATCAGCAACATTCGGCGAATCAGTACCAACCGGCACCGTCACCTAGCTTTAGGATCAAGAGTCAGTGGTTGAAGGAAACGGGTTCGAGTTTCTTGATTGCTTCAATACAGGACAGAGCTCAACCAACCAAACAACAGTCGACTCTAGGACCTGCCAGACCTCTTACACCACCAGAAGTTCCAGTAAAGATGGAGGGTTTGGAGCGCATGCAGAGCTTGACACAAACACCCACCAATTCCGGCGCTCGGTTCGAAATCTACTTCCCTCCACCATTCTCAACCAGCAGGGAGACCATCATGAAGCACAACCTCTCGACACGAAACTTCATTGCCTTGTTGGCAAATAAGCCTCTGGTTGGACACACGTTGGGAGCGACAATAATGGAGCTGGTGGAACGGTTGGATACCTGGGTACCCAGTGGATCAGCAGCACCAAATACAGTTGGACCCAACGTGCAACGGATATTATCATATCTTCAGGCTCGTGAATTCGACGATGTACGAAATTCACCGGAGTTGGCCGCGGGTCTGTTGGTTTTTGCCGAAAGATTCCATCTTAAGGACCTCTGGCGCGAGGCGTTTACCCACTGTGTCGGGATGCTTGGGCGACTAGAAAAGCTACCAGAATACAAGGAGTTTAGTGCCATTACCGTAGCCTTTATGGATCGCGCCTCCCTCGACATTACTGTTCGTCTCCAGAATACTGATGCTCTATTTACGAATTTCGATTTCCACTCAATGTGGCCAGTCTCCTCACATCCCTTTTCTGCTGGAGCTCGTCAGTCCTTTGATCGCTTCCAAAAGTTCCTCATTAAGCATTACCAGTCTCGCTTTGGCTCCTGGCCACCATCCCAAGAAGCTCTCCGCCATGGCACAACCTCGAAGTTCACCCGTCTCATCTACAACGCTCTCACCCACGACTTTGCTTCGCTCTACGACTATCTTGTCGATACCTCCATCACTTGGTCCCCAGCCGCATCGGCCACCGCTTCTGCTCTCCTCAAGAACTCGCAACCATTCCACGAAGACCCAACCCTCCCAATCCTCCCTATTCTCACCGCCTTTGACAAAGCCAACACACATCCACCTCTCCACAACCCGTACCCACTCCTGCCACCCCCAACTGCCGCCGGTCAACCTCAAAACACAAAACACACCTTCCTCAAGCCTCGTCACAGCACCACCTCCTCCACCCCGGCAATGAACGCCCTTCTCCTCCAGAACTCTACCAACATCGCCGCGCTCTCTCAATCTTCATCTCCTCTCGTCGAAGCTTACCGCGCCCACGAACGCTCCGAACAATCCATCCCACCCCGCGAAGCTCGTATCGGTCGCTGGGTCCTCATCTATGGCGTTCTTCAGACTCTGGGCTCTCTTGGCGGTGATGTGCCAGGTCTCAAGTGGACTGAAGGTGTCGAATACTTCCTTAATGCCCGCACCGCTGGCACACCACCATGGGAGCCACAGGGAAGTGATGAGAGTCTGTACATGAGAGCGCCATGGTGGAAGGAAGTCGAGAAGGCTCGTGTTCTCAACGAGGACCAGATTGTGGAGGCGCCAACGGACGGAATCAAGTTGCCTGCTTATCTTCAGGAGCAGGCAAGAGAAGAGTGGGACGAGAGTGGTGATGAGGCGGATAATGAAAGTGGCGGAGAAGATGACGAGAAGGACTTGAGAGAGCTTAGTGAGGGGTTGGGCTTGGACTATGACGGATGGAGAAGGGGAAGCGTTGTTATGGGAGGCACCTAGGTGCCTATCATGCCAGCCCTACTGATGTTTTACTGTTTACTTTTCCTTTTTCTTGCGATGCTCTTTGGGTTCCCTTTATCGTTTCGATGGGATTTTAGATTTCGGCTTGCCTTTTTTGCTCTCTGCTCTTTCCTTACTTCCTTTGGCTTTTGGATCTATACCTTTTGGGTTTACCTGGTTTATACGGTTGTTCTCGGGCTTTCCTCTTTTCTCGTTTCCGGAGTTATTTTTGCTTCATTTTTCTAGTCTAAGTTTTTGGTTGGGATTGGGTGCGGTCCGGTTGCTTCGGTCCGCTGGCGTTATATAGTTCCTATTTTTTTTTTCTAGTGTACCGGTACTTGGTAGATCGGTAACCCTATTTTATGAATGGGGATAATTCATGGTGGTTCGATGAACCTAAACAATTCAGACTGCGCTTTGGCTCGAATTTTTGTGTTACGTGATATCGTGATGTTTCTGTGGGGTTTTAAATTGTGGGTTTCCGAATTCGGTGGCTCTTGGCGGCACGACGTCATCGGCTGGGCGGACTTGTCACTTCAATTGCAACAACTCACACATCAACATGAACGAATAACGGAGTCAACACACGGGAAACGTTTCTCGCACTCGAGCTATGCAGGTGAGGAGTAGTCCTATTTGCAGATGCTTCTTGAACCGGTTCGTATAGCATCCTTCAACCGAACAGCGCCCGCATTACGACCTCGAAACTCGATGACAGATCACCAATGACGATAGAGAACAGCAGCAACATGGGTTCCAAAAAGCTGCAGCGGAGAAGAGGATTCGGAAACCGGATAGTCACATGGGAATCATCTCTAATCACTGGACTCGAGGGAAGCCGGCACCGACAACCGACAAAGAGTGTAGCGGTTGGGCTGAAGGAAGACGCCAGATGGGCAGCGAAAACGAGGGGTGTGGTATTTCGAATGTTACGATGTGATGGTCGATTCTTTGCGGGATGGTTTGGGCCCATGGGGGAGTGCAGTGGGAGCTCAAGTTGGATAAGCACAGACAGGTTGAGGAGGTCTTAACAAGAGGCTCAGCACCAAACTGTCGATGCCCACTCAAAATCTCGGTTTCTCTCTCCACCTACCTACGATGCTTTAGGCGAGGGCAAACAAAATACGGCGAACGGAGGAGATTTAAGCTTGGCCATCATCATCATGACTTTGAGATAGATGACTCTCAGAGCATAACGTCCAACAGGAAAAGAAGAGCCACATTTACTTCCTCCGGCAAGATGGAAGCGATATTTTTGGATTAGGTCTTCTCACAGTTCCCGACAGATGGCTCTCGCTGTAGATGGGAGGTACAAGTATGCGTGAGAAACGGAACAAAGCCGGTTTCTGTTTCGTCTTCTTCGGTACCGATTCCATCCGAAAACGTTTCAAATTCACTAACCTCCTTCTCAGATTTCACATTCGACCCGAGTTTACACACCAGCAATGCTATCCCGATCTCGTGACTACGTCCAGCAGTGCTACAGAAATCCAGTTGGGGCTTTCAAGGCAGCCCAGGAAGCCGGTCAACCCAGACTTCGTGCCTTTACGAACGGAGCGCAAGCGGTCCACAACGCATTCTCGCAGGTATCCTCAGGCGGCGCCCCAGTGAAGGGGCATGATTTCGAGTGCCCTAACGCAACGGTAATCCGAAATGGCAAGCCGAAAAGGTTCGAGTGCGGGGCTTGTGGGGCTTGGAAGTCCAGCGAGACGGGCGGAGACGGGATAAAACGGTACCTTTGTCGGGACCGGAGTGAAACTGGAGCCGAATGTGGAAGAGAAAGATGCTCTGACTGCTGGCGTAAACATGGCCGAGTCTTGTGTAAGAAGAAGCCATCAAAGATCCTGATGGGAGAAGCCAGTCAAAGCGAAGTTAGTTCCCCTCCCCACCTCAGTTTCCTCACCTCTTCTTGCATACCAGGCCTATTGGCTTCAACCCAATCCGAAGTTGCCAGTGGGCTCTAATGCGTTCCAGTACGATCGACCGGCATATCAGTTAGAGGCACAGCCAACTCTGCCACCACATGGTTCAGCGCTATCTCCAAACTGGGGCAGCTCATCGCCAGGTGTGGATGCTCAGATATCGAAGCCCCCTCTACCGCCGTCGACTTCATTCTGCTCTCACGACTACAATCCACAGCCGGTACAACAAGGGCCACGATACAGTCCACGGATCAGTTAAAACTTGGCCCGTTAATAGTTGGATAGGTGAACAGAGGGAGAAGTCAGGAAACCGAGACAAAAATGTGGGCTTGGATAATCAAAGGACGATTGAATGCAAAAATTGGAGCTGACCCGCATTGACATAAAGACTGAAGACCATTGTAAGGCAAGAAAGTTTAAAGATCGCGCTGTTGGATCAGCGTATGTCTTTGCTTTCCGCTCCTGAGGTTGAGGTTGAGTCAGAAAAGTAGTATAAGGCAAATTAAAGCTGTCAGACCATTAATATGAACCACATCATAGTTCACTTTGATACGGTAGTTCATTTTACTTTGCCACACGGCTACAAAAACTACACCATGATACTTCACTCATATTCTTTATCTTTTACATTGCCTGGACTTCTGGTGAATTGTTTGTTCTATCGTTATAAGACGCCAAAAGAAAGACCGTCAAGGACAAGATTCGAACTTGCGCGCCCAAAGGCATCCGCTAGCTTCTACCGTGAGATGCAGGGACATTTCTGGTAATATAGCAGGCGAACGTGTTAACCACTCCACCACCTCAACTGTCATATCATGTACTCGTAATATCTTACCAAGTTTAGCAACTGCTACTACCTACCGCACAATCATTCGTTTATGCGGCTTATCATTCGGCGGACTTGTCCAGAATCCAATCTGTCCTCCTACTCTCTTGTCGGAGTCTCTTCGGCAAGCATTGATGACTCGTTTAATCCCCTCTATCGCATAATCGCACCTAACCTCTCCACTCCCGTAGGCCCCACAAACGTCGAACTGTGCCGTCTCCCAACTCATCAGGTTTGTGCAGTGTGACCCGCCAGGCCAAGCGTTTTTTTGATCACACCAATCCCAGCCTTTATGCCATACATTCCAGGCGATAAAGTAGAGAACCATGGCTTGTCCAAGATCTGCAGACCCGCTGGAAGTTTCGCATTTTGGTGATTGGTACTTTGCGTCATTGACTGGGACGCCAGACATCAAGTCAAGCTGTTGATCGAAGAGCGAGATGTCGAAGAGGGTTGCTTGTGCATTTGCATAGGCTTTCCGGACTTGGGGTGCGGAATAGTTGTTGTAGAGGATGGCGTTAACGAGGGGTGCGTATTCTGGATTGGAAAAGTTCAGATGAGGGCCGGGCTTAAGAGTAGCGACAAGGCCATCGAGAGAAGAGACTTCGGATTTCGAGAGTGTGGTTATGAATTCGGAGCTCACAAGATAACTTGAGGCGAGGATCGAGAAGATTGGAAAAAAGATGGACTTCATGGTGCCAATTCAGGGCGGAGAGTTACTTAAGTATCCACCAATCGTTGCGAGTTTGTGTTGAATATTGAAAAGATCCAGAAGGTAAGAGAACAGTTTATATAGAGGATTCAAGACAAGTATCCAACGTGGTCCCAAAAGCTTAAAATCTTCCCATGGCCATGGTACCCACCCATCCGTCCGTTACGCATGTCATGGGTGAAGCACGTGTGGCGGCTACAGAGCAGACGGGATACGGGAGAAGGTAAGGAGAACTCTTAAATTCGGAACCAAGCAGATACTATTATGGAACGCAGTCATGGATATGCACTCTTTCTGATTGTCTGCACATGACTTGCAATGAGGCCTAACCCCCCTTCGTGCTCCATCACAACCTCACAACCTAGTGCATGATCAAGCGATTATGCGGCTTTCTGCCACTAGCTGGTCGAAATGCCCTTCTTCCACCGGTCCGCCCATCCCTTTTGCAAGTATCAATCATTTCTTTCCACGGCCTTAAAAGCTCCCTGCATCCAATGCTCTTTTTCCCATTGACATCTCCACATGTGCCGAACTGAGCGCTCTCAAAGGTTGCAAGATTCGTACATCGAGAGGCAGCGTCGTTACGTTGGTCACACCAACTCCCACTGCCCCATACGCTGTTGCAATAGGCGTGTAGCCGTTCGTGGTCAGAAACACTGGGAGAGGCGCCAGATGTCTCGCAGATGATGGGCCAGAAGTTGAGAGGACCGGCAGCTGAGGACTTCAGCTCGGTATCAAGCCCTGTCAAGTCTGAAACGCGAAGGTGTGGGGCACGGTAATTCTGGTTTTCGATTGCAGCTACGAGAGGGGCGTACACGGGGTCTGAAAAGTTTAAGGTCGGACCAGGCTGAATTGTGGCGACGAGTGCATCAAGAGTTGCGAGTTCGGTGGCGCTCAGGGACGTGTAATCGGAGTCGGGAAGGGGACTGTTGACCGCCAGGCCATTGACGTTGACTAGATTGGAGAGAGACCAAAGAGTGAAAACAAGAGAAGAAGTGTTGATAAACATTGCGTGTACGATGAGATACCTGTCGGTTTGTATCAGTCAAGCACGAGAGGAATGGCATTTTATATCTTGCAAGCCAGCAATACTGTCGATTTCTGGCCAAACTGCCGCCCTGGTCATCGGAGAAAAGAAGTGGAGCTTGATCACTGATGATCACGGCATCCCGCCTACAATTAGGTTACCGCCTATACCGGTGATTAAGCAACATGTAAGGTCCGTTTCTGATCTTGGACTGATCAAGTTATACTAAGTACCTGTCATATACTATCAGTAATACCTCACTCCTAGCACGCCCGTCCGCAAATACTTTGCTGTGGTTCATTTGTCTGATACTATTTTATGCTACAGCCCATTTCAAATGATGGCTGCCATTCTCCGTTACATCTTTATTAGTACCAAACATGTAAGTAACAATTAGGATGCCGGCAGCGATCTAGGTTAAATGCCGTCAGAAGTACTACCTGACATATGTTAGCACCTTGTAGATCTGAACGGCGAGGTTGAAGTGTTGTAAACGTTATGTATAACAAGCGCTGTGCGGTTGGTCATACAGAATCTACAAGAAGCGTCAAAATAACATGCTTAAAGCACTGCATGCGGCCTGAAGAAGGTACTTGATGCACTTACATACAGTTATAATATACCGCTTTGTGCTATGCATGATACTACCTTGCGGTATTCGAAAGTCAATCCCAAGATGGACATACTACCGTCACAAGGATGTTAATAATATTTGCGCAGAGCAATCTGGTGTGGTGACCAAAGGCATTTAGGCGAGGTTTTGCACCGCAACGAAGTTGAATTTAAACCTGTATTCATGAATAAGAAGCATGCAATCTTATTCTGCCTGATTACAAGCCCACACCATTCGAAATTTCCTCCGATATCTTTGCTGAGGCGTAGAGGAAGAGGATGATACTAATTGCAATATTGTACGACATGGTTTGGGCGTTCCTTTTGAAAGTGCCGAATCGAATACCGGCCCTTACGGACGCATCATATGGTGCACCGGTGTAGTATGTACAGCGGGCAACTGAACCGGCGACCTCAGTCAGAAGCTGCCTATGCTAACATCTCTCGGACATATATCAAGGCGGATAGCCGCTACAGCAACACCCAAATCCTTCCCGTTTGCCAGAACGTCCTCAAAATGTGGTGCAAGTCGAATAAGGCTCTATACACCCTCCATTTCGGTCTAGCTACCTTCTCTCTCCTTGCCCCTTGCATAATTGCATCAGGGTTTCCAACTAACAAGCCCTTTCGGACTATTGTTAAGAGTGAGAAGGAGCTTCTCAAACAATATGACTACATCATTGTCGGAGGTGGAACGTCTGGCCTCGTAGTCGCAAACCGCCTGACTGAAGACCGGTATACGTCTGTCCTCGTCATAGAGTCCGGGCCATACCTCGATCCGGTCCCAGAGCAGATCCTATACCCAGGATGGGCGCAAGTTTCCATGACCAACAACTCAATCCTGAGCCCATTCCGATACCAGTCATTCAAATCGGCGCCAATCGAATCCCTTTCCAATCGCTCATTTGATGTCCAAGCTGGACACGTTGTCGGTGGAAGCAGTGCGGTAAACGGAATGGTTTTTGATCGTGGAAGCCCGAGAGACTATGATGACTGGGAGAAGCTGGGTAACACCGGCTGGGGGTGGAACGGTCTACTGCCCTATTTCAAAAAGGTGGAGAAACGGATCCTCTGTGAATATGCACCGATGCTAATCCAACTTTAGAGCGAAACATTTACGCCCCCCTCGATCTCAGAACAACAGCGACGGAAAATTACCTACGATCCGTCAGTCCACGGTGATTCTGGACCCATTCACTCGTCATACCCTAACGGAACCCATCTTTTTACCACGACGTATCTCGAAGCACTTCATAGTATAGGGCAGAACGTATCTCGCGACCAAGCTGGCTCTGCCGTTGGTGCATTCCACATACCAAATGCAATTGATCCGAGTAACCAAACCAGAAGTTTCGCATACACTGGTTATTTAGCACCCATCAGAGACAAGAGAGCAAACCTTCATCTGATTGCCAATCGTGTGGTGAACCGTATTATTTCCAGTCCCGCAAAGCAAAAGAACGGCAAAGTAAGGATTGTCGGCGTTGAGTTCTCTGCCAGTGAGAATTCGAAACGATCCATTGTCCGCGCAAATAAAGGTGTGATTATGGCCGCCGGTGCCTTGCATACCCCACAGCTTCTGCAGCTTTCCGGAATTGGAAATCCAGAGTTGCTCGAGAAACTGGGGATCAAGACCGTTCTGAATCTCCCAGGTGTTGGTGAGAACTTTCAGGTAGCCTCCATCTTGAATAGAAGTTCAATGAAGACCTGCTAATTGTGCGGCAGGACCACGCATATATCCGTATGCAGTACTCCTTGAGCATCCCACTTGCGGAAACAACCATCGGAAACATGTCGGACAGGACCTTTTTTGACCATGCCTACCAACAATATGTCACCAACAAGACAGGGCCGTTTGCCATCGGTATGGGTAACAGTGCTGCATTTCTATCGCTGCCATCGGTCAGTAAATCGCTGGCGAATCAGGTTTCCTCACTCGTAGCCACTCATGAGGAACAGTTGGATACCTCAACTCCCGAAAGCGTTCGGATAGGCTATACCAAACAGATCGAAGTGCTTGCCGCAAGTCTTCGGTCTCCCGACGTCGCCGCACTGGAGTTTCTCTTCAATGGTTTCGTTTCAGTTCAACGACCGCTCTCAAGAGGCCACGTTCGCATCAACTCCGCTTCTGCATTCGAGAGACCTATTGTTTCGTACCGGACGCTTTCACATCCAATCGACGCCGCGGTCATGGTAGCTGGTATCAAATATCAGCGAAAGATCTACCAGTCTCCCGTTCTGGCATACATCAAACCAAAAGATCTTTCGCAATTCGCTGGTGTAGGGGACGATGAGGAGATTGTAAAATTGCTAAGAAAAGAGATGGGTCCAAGTATTGCCCATCCAAGTGGGACATGCGGAATGAGACCGAGAGAAGATGGTGGTGTCGTTGACGAGAAACTGAGGGTGTACGGCGCGGAGCGGTTGTGGATTGTTGATGCGAGCATTATACCTTTGGTGCCAGCAAGTCATATCAGTTCTACAGTCTATGCGGTAGCGGAGAAAGCCGCGGATCTGATTAAGGAAAAGTATTGAGGCTTTTGAGGGGGTTTTGAAGGAGGATCTAGGAGGTTAAAGATGGTCAGTGCAGGTCCTCAGTACTGCTTCGTATAATCTACCGAGGCATGATGGGCAGAAGTTGTTCAACATTTGTGAAGCGAATTTCTGTGGCCACAAGTGTACGTGTGGAGTCGACATTGAAGACGCGAAGAAAGCTCTCAAGACACTGAGAGTCGTTGATGTTGCGTAACATGACACTATCCCACTGTACATCTGGAGTATTAAGTATGTTAGTACTTGTATTCAACAGCTGTGTGGGGTTCCTTACGGCCGTGGATGCATCGATGATGCCATGTTCATGTAGATATGCAAGACCTCGAGCAATGCATTAATGTGGGCTGTGTTTCGCAATTCGTGTTCTAACTAGACTCAGGCCCATCATTCAAACTTTCTTTTCCCTTAGGCATCGTCGTCCTCGTACCTCTCACGCTTCATAGGTGGTGTTGACGAATTTCGATTGTCTTCCCGAGCGTTTGTCTTCATCTTCGCTGTCGGACAGCCTGTCATCATTGAAGTGCAATGTCGTACAAGGCCGGGTCTGAGCCAGTACTCCAGTGTCAGTTGTGATGGTTCGATGGTATAACTCGCTAGGTGATTTGTTGTTGGTGTTTGTCGCTCCTGAAGTAGTTGAGAATTCGGACATCTCGCACTGCACATAATCGACGGCACCCCGAAAATCATTTTTGTACTTGTTATGGGCCAAGACCGGCTTTTGTGTGGAAAAGCGATCATATCATCGAGTGGCGGATCGTTTCGTGCCGAGATGTTTATGGGGTTTTCTGATCTTGAATTGAAGCCTTGTAAGGAGAAAAGGGAACAGGCGCGGATCCTTCCTGTGGTGAGTATCGCGGGATTGAAAAACAAGTTGATGAAGGATGACGATTCGTTTGCTGGTAAATGGAGGTGGAAGGGATCCGCCCTTCGCGGTTGGGCGGCTATTTAGCCCCAAAGAAGCAAAGCGTTACTTCGAAGCGCTATCACAAACCAATCGATAAGGATTGCGCTTATCGTTCGACCTCTGGCTGTCACTCAACTACAGAAGCAATTCTGTCCATCACTCGACAACAACCATCCTCGTACACACTCAAATACCGATATGGACGTCTGGAGAGTCCACAACATGGCACTAAACTGGAGCGGATCCTGCAGTACAGAATGGCACCGCAACTTCCTTCGGTGATGTGAAAGATATGCCTCCTGCAAGCAGCCGACACAAAGAAATTCGAAGACAAAGGACGTTTACACCGTCTCGAAGCAGAACCATTCTTTCGGTGCAGAATTCCAACCCTCACCAGAACAACCTCCCGCCTAGCAGAATCCGGTACGCAAAGACACATCAAACCCCTCTGCTCCATGGCTATATATTACCCTGTCGTCACAAGGGTACCGAGGCTGATGAGGCGGCAGAGACTAGGACTCCTCTTTCAAAATGGTACCAATCGACCGTGGCTTGCGAAGCTGGTTCAATTTTCGTTTATTGTTTCTATGCCTCACCGTTGTTTGCATACTCTCCTCGACAATCTCCGCCGGTTCCATTCAGAATGCACCACAGAGCGACAAGGCCTCCCTTCCGCCCGACTCCAGAGAGGCAATGCGAATATTGGAGAGAGACAAAAGAGAATACCGAATGAAGAAGGATGGGTTGGATTTGAAGGAGATCAAGCCTGACTGGGAGTCCCAATACGACAGCGACAACAGAAGAGAGCAGTTTCTGTACCGCTCGCCCAGGTACACGGTGGACAGGCCTCATCAGGAGTACCGGATGTCATTTAGAAAGACAGCCCCGCCGACAGTCTTTCAACGCATTCAGAAGGTTGGATCAGCTATCGCAAACGTTGGAAGGAAGGCTATCTCTGTCATCGTCGACACTGCAAAGGAAATGATCCGCTGGGCCCGAAAGAATCCGAAGAAGGCCAATGCCATCGTTGTTGCAATTGCACTTGCCCCATTTATCGCCAAAGGTGTCTTGGTTCTTGCGGGATTCACAACAGGAGGAGTGAAAGCTGGTTCTCTTGCGGCACTGGTTCACTCCGCAATCGGCAACGTCGCCTCTGGTTCTCTGTTTGCTCTCCTCCAGAGTGTCGGTGCAAAGTTTACGGTGCCTGTGCTGTTGATGGCCGAAGCAAATACGATGTTGGCTATGTTTATCGCCTATTTGGGAGGAACAGTTCTTGAGAAGGCATGGGATTGGTTTACGAAGGAGGAGATCGAAAAGTCATTGTCGGTTTACCGTGCGAGGTAAGCATGGTTTGAGAGCTGGATGGATGCTTGACGGGTTGCTGGAGGACGTAACTATGTCTGTTTAGTTAGGCAAACAGGAACACAAGCCACAAGGAACGAGTGGCAAAGCAAAGAACGAGAAGAACAGATGCATTACTCATTACGGGATCCAATAAACTAAAGCAAACGCCCATTACATCATGCCCTTACATCATATCTTCTCACTCTTGATCTGATCATTCTCTCCACCCTCAATTGTCCGATCAAAACGATACAAACTCTCCTTTGTCGCCCCCTTCTGCCTCATAACATACCTCTTCGTCCACCACGGCACGGCCACCTTCGTCTGATATGAGATGAACTTCCTGCTCGGCACCGCAAAGATGTAGTCCAGCTCCTCGAGCGTTCTCTGCTTCGTCTCTGGCACAAACAGGAAAATCATGAAGAATGCAATGACATTCAAGCCAGCATAGAACCCGAAGGCTCCAGTCGGTGTAAAGACAGCAAGAATGCGTGGGAATGTGATACCCAGCACTGCTGCCCAGAAGAGACATGTAGCAACGGCAAAGCCCATTCCAACCTCACGATGTGACAGTGGGAACACTTCTGCGCTGTAGGCATATGGCACTGGGCCTTCTCCTGGGGAGTAGAAAACACCGAAGAGGAAAACAAAGAAGGCAATCATTCCGAGATGAGCTTTGCTATCCTTTGGAATATAAAAGCAGAAGCCAGCCGCAAGCAGGGTCCATGCCATTTGCGGGAATGTGAAAAGCAAGAGAGTTCGACGTCCGTATGTGTCGATTGTGAAAATGGCTGGCCACGAGAAGACAAAGTTAACCAGACCGAAACCGAAGGAGGCGAGAAGTGCGGTCTTTTGACTGGCACCCGCCTCGACGAAGATGGTGCTGCTGTAGAAAGCGATGATGTTGATACCGCACATCTGCTGGCCAATCATGACAGTAAAGGCAGCCAGAGTTGCTCGTCGGATTCGAGGAACAGTGAATAACTCGACGAAGCGGATGAAAAAGTTTGTCTTTGGGAGCAGAACGGCTTCGTACTCAAGTTGAGCATGGATGTAGTAGAGGTCTCGAGCTGCTTGGATTTCTGCCCTTCGAAGACGCTTGAGAGATTTGAATGCCTGTGCAAGACGGCCCTTCTTGATGTACCAACGCGGAGATTCTGGACAAAAGTAAATGCCGATGGCAAGCGGGACTGCTGGAATGAAGGCGGATCCAATCTGCAAGCGCCAGGCGATTGCTCCAACATCGTACACGGCCAAGTTGGCCAAGAAGCCCAAGAATATTCCGAATGCAGTCCACATCTGCCAGCTCATGACGAGAGCACCTCGAATGGCAGCAGGAGAGTTTTCTGCGGCGAATATGGGCACACAAGCACCTTTCATCCCCATTCTAATGACCGGTTAGCGTTTGTACTGTGATTTTCACCCATTTTCACATACCCTATTCCCATAATTAGACGAGTGATCATCAGTTGCTCCCAAGTTTGCGAAACAGCTCCTCCGATTGGTGTAAGGATACAAAAGATTGCCGATATGAAGATGGTACCGCGTCTGCCAACAAAGTAGTTGATAGGATCCGAGAGCCAGCATCCTCTGGAATAGTGGTCAGCACATGAACGACAGGTGAAGTCACGACTTACAAGAATGCACTACCTATGTAAGGTGAAGCATTCACCAGACCAACCAGCCAGTTGTCTCGGTCATGGTTGGGATGAGAAGGATCATCTCCATGGCCGATTCCAAAGTCCTTCGGGAAACTCAAGTTCGCGCCGTTGCTACCTGTCTGATCCCAACCCTGGACCGCAGCTCCGATGGAGCATACGGCAATTGTCAGGTACAGTGATTTCGGGTGCCTCCACTTGTGTGTCTTCTCCTCTTGCAAGATGATGATCTCATCTTCGGAAAGGTTGAGCTTGGGGTTGGTTTCGTAGTTTGTCGGGTCCTGAGCCAAGAAGGCCCCTCGGGTGATGAGGTCTTTGTGTTCGACGAGGTTATGCTTGTCGCAAAAGTCCGAGACATCTTGGATAAGTTGAGGTTCTGGAATGTCTGCCAAAGGGTTCTCGATTCTGAAGAGAGAAATAGTCAGCAACTGGCCTCATGTCAATGCAGAGATTGACGAAGGATACACTGTGTATGCACGTTCCAGGGAAGTCGTGCAGATCGCGGCAGGGGCCGAAAGCTCGGCAACGGCTCAAGCAATGAATGTGACGTTTGTGATATTGCCTTTTGTACCACCGGAACAACGTGGGACGGCAACGGATTTTGATATCCGACCCGCTTCGAGACAAAAACAAAGACGGAGAGTCAAGGAGTGGAAGGGATCACTTACTTCGCTTCAACGTTCATCTGGAGGTCAGCATGACGCTTTCCCGTTCCTATCCTCTCAACTTCTGCTCCATCAGTTTTCGAATGGCCGGAGCTGCTACTAGTAGAAGAGTCTGTCCTTGAAGTCATAGCAGAAATGGCCTCAGGATGGTAGCGCGTTGCGTGTTTGCGGGAAGAGGCTAGGATGTGATTTGAATTCGACGAGGGGAGAAGAGTTGTAGTTTAACCTCAGGAATGAAGTACAGTAGAGTATGTACAAGAGGGACGAGTCTGTCTTATAACAAGATCCAATTGCAGTCCCTCATTGCAACCGAAGCCTTAGAGGCAGAGTCGTAGACATAAGGTTTGCAGATCCGAGATAGTTGCCGGTTTAATGAGGTGCACGGGTTGTGTGTTGATCCCAACTGTACTTGGAAATGTCCGCCATCCAAGCTGTAAGGCAATCCGAATTTTTCGAGGACTCCTCCTTCACTACAGTTAGCTTAGGTCTCGCTAAAAGAAGGATTGGAAGATCACCTCCGTGGTCAATGCTTGATTGCCTTAAGGCAGCAGAAACATGAACTGACAGGCAACAGCGAAGCCGATGATTTACAATTGATGACGTCGATTTGTCTGGCAGCAATGCTTGAAGGAGTTCACGGTTCTGCGCAGTGACACACATGCTGATATTTCTCCGGAAGAAAAATCCTGAGTCGATTGTGCTCTCATCCTCGTTTGCAACAGGTACGTGACATAAACGTCTCTATGATACGGCACTCAAACTCGCAGTTAACGGAGCTTTGAAAGCTGATTCCAGTCAGTGACTGATCTTCGGCCATGAGATGTGGGGTACATAAGCTCACCGTCACGATAGCCGATACGAAATCTCTGACCAGAGAGATGGCGGGAACCCACAGTCAACCCAAAAGTTCGGTCCAGAAACCCTGTTTCTTGCTCCGAAGTATCCACCATGCGGCCCCCAAAGCGGTATATAAGCTCAGGTCAGGAATCTCGGCGGCGGAGGTTGCTGCAGCAATCAACAATTGGCCCCGAGATTGTCAATTGATCCACCTCGGGTGCGATCCGGACCCTTAACCGAAGGGGGTCTCCCAGGACGTGGTGCTTGGCTGGGATGTGCGCTCTTCGTCGTTGAGTGGATGACCATCGGCAAGGCGGCTAAAACAATGATGATTTCGGTTGACTACGCTTCAAAATGGAGATGGCCGAGAAGGTGTGTTCTACATATCGGACGAATGTGAAATTCTACCGGCTATTAATGCTGCAGCCCGTATCAGCTCCCGACAATGCCCCAAGCACCGAGTGTGTGATAGAGCGCATACCAAACCGACGATGGCAATGACAGACGCTGCATCTTCTGGGGATCAAGACTTCCAACCCCTTCGCATGTTCAGGAACGGGGCGCTTCCCAAGCGATCTAGTTGCTGAATGGATTTCGCAGGGTTGAGTAATACTGGGTGACGCAAAATCGAAGCTTGCGGTTAAATATTTGCAAACAAGTGAAAGGCGGTTGGTTTGGTGTTGATGTTTTGGTGAGATGGCGTCACGAAGAATGCGAGTCGAAGCGAGAGCCTCAAAACGCACGGGCCAGCATCAGGAACAAGCGGGGTTCCTTCTCGCTTGCCTTTGTCCGCAACTCACCACCATTCACAAACGAGCTTGCACTTCACCTTCCATCTATTCGTCCCGTACTTTCTTCACCGCCTTTTCGCTACGTTCAAATCTTCAGGATCGATGAGGTCCTCCCAGAGCAGTGCGGACTGTTTCCCTTCTTTGGAAAAGCGTATGATTGGGTAAAGCTCCACTTCAACCGGCGCCCAGAGTCTGCCACCACCCGTTCGCAACCATCCATACGACACCATTCGTTTGCCTCCACAATGGCGCTCAATCATCCCTCGACCGTGATCGCAAACTCGCAAAATGTTTCGGCTAGGGAGGCATCGGCCTTTGGTGATGGTGGGATTGATGCTACTGATAGGCTTCTTTCACTACATGTTCTTCAGCACTCCAGAGAATCACCTTTACGAGCGTCCAGCGGTGGAGCAAGTGCAACCTGGAGCCATCACGAACGGAGAGGACACGAAACCTCTTTTGAGGCCGGATCCGCCTGCGCATTCACCTCTTGAGCCAATTCACGTTACTTCAACCCTTCCAGTTGTCCCCTCGAAGCCGGACGCGACATCAACAACGTCTTCACTTCTGGTTCCGCCTCCGTCCAGCTCGATTTCTGCACCAGTGCCTGTTAGTCCATTGATTCCAGGGCACGATCAGAAGGAACCCGAGGCCGAAACCGAACCAGCAAAGCCCCGGTGGAAACCATCAAAAGAGCACTACCCGATTCCGCCTGAAAGCATCATCCCGCTTCCAACTGGTACACCGAAAACACTGCCTCGCGTTCAAGCCGCCTTCGCCACCAATGAAGATCCTGAGGCTAGAAGGATTAGGATGGAGCGCAAGGGAAATGTCAAGAGGGAACTGATTCATGCTTGGAATGGTTACAAGGAATGGGCTTGGTTTCACGATGAGGTTCGACCTGTGGTTGGAGCACCACATGATCCGTTTGGTGGATGGGCTGCGACGTTAGTGGACGCTTTGGACACGCTATGGATCATGGGTCTAAAGGAAGAGTTTGAGGAAGCTGTCACAGCTGTTGAAAAACTGGACTTCAAGACATACAGTGGAGGCGCCATCCGGGTTTTTGAGACTAACATTCGCTATCTCGGTGGATTGCTGGGCGCTTATGACATTTCGGACGGAAAACACCCATCGCTGCTGAAGAAGGCACAGGAGCTTGCAGAGATTTTATATGGCGTATTCGACACTCCTAACCGAATGCCGATTCTAAGTTATGGTTGGGAACCGTGAGTATTCCTTTTTTTAGGTGGGACAATACTAACTGAAGCGTAGGGATCAGGTAGCAATACCTCAGCGAGCACCGTCTGGCGCAGGAGCCGCCGAGCTTGGTTCACTGTCAATGGAATTCATTCGGCTCGCTCAGATCACGAAAGAGAACCGTTACTACGATGCCGTACAACGAATTGCTGATGCCCTGGACGAATACCAAAACCGAACACTAATACCCGGCCTATTTCCCCACGAGATCGATACTTCGGGATGCGGCAAGAGGAGAAAGACCCAGCCCCCACAGCAGTCGTCCGTTAACAAGCGACAATTCCCACCATCTGCTGCAGGCGAGGAGTGCGTTCCTCAGAAATTGGGACGACCGGAGTTGTTCTTTCAAGAAGTGTATGATCAGGGAGCGATGATCGATTCACTATATGAGTATCTTATCAAGGTAGGCTTCCTCCAGTGTGACCGCCCGAAATATACTGACTACTGCCTAGAACTACATACTTCTCGGTGGGCTGAACGATCAGTACGCAAGAATGTACAAATGGAGTGTCCAAGAAGCAAAGAAGTACATCTATTTCCGTCCGAAGGTTCATGGCGACAAAGACATTCTCCTCCCAGGACAGGTGTACATGAAGCAGGAAGGCCAAACAGGTGATCATAGGGCTGTACCTTCATTTGAGGCACATTCATCACATCTTGCGTGTTTTGTCGGTGGTATGGTTGGTCTTGGAGCACAGACACTCCGGCTCGACGGAGATCTCTCTGTTGCGAAGCGGCTGACTGACGGATGTGTTTGGGCTTACAATGTCACTACAACTGGGCTCCAACCGGAAGAGTACAACGTCATGAAGTGTCCATCAGAGGGAGGTTGCAAGTTCTCTGAAGAGGAATGGCTTCGCGAAGCTTATCCTTATGTGTTTCAAAGGGAAAGGAATAAGAACCATCTACCACCTGTTGCATCAGCACCCGATTCGCCACCAGAAGAGGACAATCCTTTGTTTATTGCAAATGCCAACAAGAAGTTCAACGAGGATATTATCGAAAATGCCGATAAGACTTCTCGCAGCACCAGTGCTGTCAGCAATGACAACGGTTCCGGCAACTCCGTCAACAGCAATCCTACTGGTGACCTGGATTCTACAACCAGCGCCAATACAGCCACGAAAGTCAACAAACGGGACAATGCCGACTCAGACACGCAAACTCCCCTCGAAATTGCCCGAGCACAAGCCAAATCTGCCCGTCTACCGCCCGGCATGCTTCAAGCAACCGACAGTCGCTACATCCTCCGCCCAGAAGCCATCGAGTCCGTCTTCTACATGTACCGAATCACCGGTGATCCATCCTGGCAAGAGAAGGGCTGGCATATGTTTGAATCGACCATCAAAGCAACAAAGGTCAAGTATGGCCACTCTGCCATCAACAATGTCTTTGCGGAGCCGGATCAGATCCATCACTCGGATTCGATGGAGAGCTTTTGGTTGGCGGAGACGCTGAAGTATTATTATTTGTTGTTCAGTGAGCCGGATGTCGTGAGCTTGGATGACTATGTTTTTAATACTGAGGCACATCCGTTCAAGAGACCGAAGGCTTAGGTTATGGGTGGTGTGATTTTTGGGATTGCTACTTTCTTAATTTGGTGTTTCTGGAGTGTTTATTTCTAGTTGGTTTCGACGGTTCTCTAAAATTCATACAAATGCACCAACCCTGGCACCACAACCCTGGCACCAGTCCAGGCATGATACCCAGCCTGTACAATCTCTGACTGAAGAACCCAGCCTCCTACAGCCGTTACGTTATATTTGTCCGTTCTGAGTCTCCCAGTATCTGGTCCCTCCAACTTTTAGGCACCATTACAGACATGTCCGTCAATGTTCCATGACCGCAGAGAATCTCGCCCTCGAAAGCCTGTATTTCGTTCCATCTCCGATAGCTTGTCACCAGACGCCGAAGAGGCCCGCCACGGAAAGCCCATGTTCTGACCAGCCTGAGATTGCTTATTACCAGCCAAGCTTTCATGGTAGATTTGTAAATGGCTTGAATCGACAATCAATACTATCCCAGCAAATATCATGAATTTCCTCACCCATCCCGATGGCGCATCTGGTCGAATCTGTACTTGCAAGGCCTCTTTTCCATTTGCTCGCTGTACCTGTACCTGATGTATATTGGCGTGGCTCGTGGTATCTTGATCTTCCTGCTTGTTCTTATCAGGTTTTGGCTGAAACAACTTGCCCTTCTCCTCTACTAAATCTGGTGGGTTTGCATGTAACAAAGGCGTTCATTAAATTGCACGTTTCGAAATCATGGCCTCCTTTGAGCTTGGAGACGAGGTATGTCTCGATCTTGCCGACAAGATTCGGATGGCTGCCAGTACGGACCAGTAAAACATTCGGACAGGCCCAGGAGCGAGCATGGACGGTTAACTGGGCGTAGGAGAAGAATAGGAGTGCGTGGACGAAATAACTAGGGATTTGGAACATTCTCCTTCGCTTGGATTGCAGTCTGCTGGTTACTTGTCGGCTCGAACCCGCTTCCGAGGTGAAAGTTTGACATTTGCGAACTTCCTGCTGTACGGTTTGCCATAAGCTGGCGACGCCTGGAATCTGCAATTTCCAGGTATCCGGAGAAAGATGATTCCGCCCCGGCAGCTATAGCTGGCAGTGGTCCAAGCTCACATTTGCAATTGACCCTTCGAAGCCTCTCAACCAACTTTATCACCAACATCGCCTCCAAATACACTCTTTTCAACTAAACACGTTCGTTTATCCGCATCAACACCTTTTTACTCCCAGAATGGCATCAATATCTGCTCCGGCACCCACGAGCCTCGTCGAGAGGATGCTTGATGTGGGATGGTTTTGCCGAGGTCACCCGAGCAATGTCGATCAGGACCTACTTTTCGCAGCTCTTGCTCTTTCGAATATTGAGCTTCAGGTACAAACTTCCCCCTGCATCCTTTCACTCCACTTATCTGGTCAGGTTACCCACAATGAACGTCAGGAACTGACATACCCCTTCTGTAGTCGCACCATCCCTACGCCATCAACTCCGCATCACCTACCTCTCCTCCTCAAACTCCGCCAATCACCTCTGCTAGCATACCCTCTCATCTCCGCACCCTCACAACCCTCCCGTACACTAAAGGTCTCTTCTCCGACCCACCGCCGCCTACCACCACCATCTCCACAGAGGCAATCCAGGCAGCCAGGCTCGAGTTTATCGTTCCCATCTTCGTAGCGGTGATTGCAACTGCTGCTTACCAGCACGCCCAAGCACTTAATTCATCGGTGATTGCAACTGCTGCTTACCAGCACGCCCAAGCACTTAATTCATCGTCCTCGGCTTCCACCCCTCAACCTCTCACACCTCTCGACACCGCAGCTGCCACAGAAGCCGCCCTGCGCATCCATCATTTTTGTTTTCCGACCTCACCCACCTCACCCACCGCCGGTACCGCTCACCACCGTCCGACACTCCCCAGCGCCACCTCTTCAGTAACCTCCATTCCTTCCCTTCCACCGGCCATTGCCGAGACACTTCTTCGTCAGATGTAGGCCGTCTTGATGGAAGCTCCAGATGCTCTCCTGTGTGCCTGCTTGTACTGTTGAGAAGCATAGGGTGGAGACAAGAAGGATGCAAAGCCGATCGATCGGGACTGGCATGGACGGAGGAATCGTGGCTGCCGTAGTTGGTCCTATTAGGTCGCAACATCGTATTAGAGTCGAGGTGGATTGGGCAGATGGGAGTGAATGTATTGTGTTTTTGAGGAGCCCGAGAGTCTGAATGTATTGAGCTGGTCTGATATGCGAGTTTCTTATTGGTTCGGTGTTGCCATTTGGGCGCCTTCATTAGCGGCCATCTCAGGAACATTATGAGACCCTCTGGTGCTATTTTCCCAACATTATATTAAAGCCACCGGCATTGGCCATCGGAAAGACGCAAAATGATTCATCACTCTCTCAAGTCTGGAGTTGCGACGACTAGCTTTCTACTGAATGGGTAGGACAAGCATAGCCACATCTTCTATTCGAATTATTTGCAAAAGTATAAAAGTACAATAAGTGACAAGGAAAAGACTGGCAACTTATAAGTACACCAATAACAGGAATGCATCCATCAGCGCCACTTTGGCAATGGCTTCTTAATGGTCGATTCGGCCGATTCCAAGAAACTAGGGCATGGCATTCCTATCTCCAGTGCAATGATGTGTATCAGGATGGGCTTGCCATACCAATATTCCCTGACAATTTTACTAATGACAACCATGGGACTCTCGAATGCATGAACTCGCTGCAATGGCTTTGATCAGTGATTCTTCCATGGAAGGGAGCAACACGATGAAACGGAGTGGCGCCATGGCGTCTAATGGCCAAAGATGGGAAGGGTGGATATCCATGGAAGGAGAAGATGCGGTCGTGGCCGACTGATACACATACATATGTTTGCAGTAGAAAGCTCACGGAGATGCCCATTGTGAAAGATCATGGCTTTGATATGGAGAGTGACGAGTATGCTGAGATGGTTGGTGAGTGGATCTTGGGCCGGTTAGAGTTAGTCGGCATTATGAGAGGCCCATTGCCGGGTCTCGTGCCTAAGTATGAAAGCCTGGATTAGGTAGATAAATCATCTTGCAAGATAGGATAAGTATCATTTTGGGCGCTTTAGGTGAGTATATTGTAGATGTAGTTAGATTAGAATTCAACTTCATGTCGCTTTCTTCGAATTCCCGGTATCCCTCGACTGGATGTCTCCATGGGCGGCACTTATAAGTACCGTCCATGATCTGACCTTCCTTCCTACAGTTTGGCATTTCCGATCTGCAGCACCATGGCGGTTCGCCAGGCTGAGGCGAAGCTGAGATCCTGTGACGTGGCGGTATCCCGTCCCGGCCGCTACAGCTGCCAGTGGTCCAAGCTCACATTTTCCAATTGACCCTTCGATGCCTCTCAACCAAAACACCATACCCTTTATCACCACCACACTCTTTTGACCATACTATTTTTCACCACCACACTCGTTTGAGCACCCTCGTTTTCCGCACCACCAACCCATTATACACAACATGCCTATGCCGCAGAGTTTGACTGAGCATTGTATTGCAGCTGGATGGTTTAGGCCCGGCCACTGGACCGACGGCGACCGGGAAGTTTTGTTGAAATTGCTTGACCATAATATGAACAGGCAAGGAAACTCGGAGGTACGCCATGCTCCCTCCATCCATCTTCTCACACCTCAGATCAATTGATCAAGCTATCCACAGACAGAGTCGGTAACTGACACTACTCTTCCGCAGTTCTCACTCCCCGCCCACCCTCCAATCCCAACGCCTGGGGCTCTTCCCGCATCTCCCCCTCCTCCTATCCCTCCGCGACCAGCCGTCATTCCCAGCCACCCTCCAACCCGAA
This sequence comes from Ascobolus immersus RN42, assembly GCA_003788565.2. Lineage (NCBI taxonomy): Eukaryota > Fungi > Ascomycota > Pezizomycetes > Pezizales > Ascobolaceae > Ascobolus > Ascobolus immersus. Next base: position 181,751 of record ML119692.1, read on the forward strand.
TGCCAGGGGCCCCCGCCGCGTCACCTCCTCCTCCAATCCCTCCTCGGCCAACCGGAATCCCTGCCCATCCCCGCAACTTTACAACCCTCCCATCCACTCGAACGCCGCTGCCGGGTCCGCCGGCCAGCCATTCACAAACCACCACGCCCTCCACAGAGGCAGAGGAGACCGCTAGACTTCAGTTCATGCTTCCGCTCTTTGCAGCGTTGATTGCAACTGCTGCCTACGAGCACGCCGCCCAGCCTTCTCAGCGACGCGCTCCATCCTCGTCGACTTCCACCTCCCACCCTCCTGCATCTCCGATCACAGCAACGACGACCGCAGTCGCCCTACGCATCCCTCCTTCCCCCATCTCACCTACCGCCGCCTCCGCCGGTGGCTCCCAACACCGTCCAACACTCACCTCTGCCACGCTCGCCCGTACCCCAATGCCTGGCGCCCCTCCGACAGTTTTCCGTCAGATGTAGCACATCTTGAAGGAAGCTCCAGCTACGATTCTGCAGTCGTGTGTGCATGGGAGTGGAGCACTGATTATCTGGCGGTTCCTTATGATGTTTGTCTCTTCGCGTTTGTGTACCTCCCCGAGACTAAGATATTTCGGTGGAGACATTGACGTTGGCACCAGAGCCGTGTTAATTTATGAGAATCTTACAAGTGTGGGTGTTGGCGGACGTCGCGGCGGGAACGGAGGGATAGTTGGAGACGGAGGGATAGTTGGAGACGGAGGGCGAATTGGAGGGAGTGTTGGAGGGCGTGTTGGAGGGAGTGTTGGAGGGAGTAACGGAGCAGGAGACGGTGGAGCGTCGGGTGCAGATGATGAGGCACGGATGTTGACTGGTAGCAACGATGCAGTGGTGGATCGCATGGTTGAGTTTCCCGAGTTTCATGACAATACTCCGGTCTCGTACTAGTTTGAGCGTGGCTGTTATAGGTGGTTGAATGGATTTTGATTCTGTGCCATCTCCTAATTGCTCACGTTACCTCTGCCGTGCATGCTTCCAATCAATCCATCTCGCTAACTTTCACATTCCGGCCTTCATCGAAGTCGCGAAGGCCACCATAAGCCTGGTCCGCGGAGAGCTTTACGACGAGTCATCATGCTTATGGGTCAGGAGGGCAGCAACCGAAGCTTTTTACAGAGGCGATATGAGTATGGCGTTCAGCAAGTTCCTAGGATGTAGCGGTCCTGACACATTTTCATTTCGAGATTGCTTTCGAAAAGTACAAAAAGCTCACCGTTTCCACAAACGAGTAACGATACCGAACAACAATGCAACCACCAATCCAAGTTTTCTCTCTCTTTCTCGCCGCTTCCGCACTCTCAGTGGTATCCGGTGCTGAAAATAAAGGTTGCAAGGATATTCACTTCGTTGTGACCCAAGATTCAGGTTATAAACTAACGCAAAACATACTCGGACACGTCATTACACGACTAGATGGGGGACACAATTTTGGCAACTACAACGAGGTGCTGAGGTTCAAGCGGTTGAATTCGCCGGCGGAGGTCAGAAAAAAGAAGGCAATTTATGAATCGAAGCTGCGAGCAAAGGAGGAAATCGAGAGGATACAGGGCCTCAATCATTGGACTCAGCCTGAGGACTCTGGGCAGAGTCTTACCTCGGCTGAGACCGCGACAACAGAACTGCTTGCGGACCCTACTCTGCTTGACGACAGCACTCGAAGCGCTCCTACGGCAGCTGCAAGTACTGCTCGGCTTCAAAAGCGTCAGTCATGGTACAACGGGCTGCTTGGCTCCATTTTTGGAGTAAAGGCGGATGATCCGCCCCAGGGAAACACGGGCATCTCCACATCAGTCATTCCACCTAAACCAGTGCCTATCGTACCTCCAGTTTACAATGTTACATACCATGTTGACTATCATGGGAGCATCAACAAATCCAGTACCGGCTACACTCGCTGCAACGAATACCGTTCCGGCGTCAAATACCTATCGTCAAAGATCCCCGAGATCCAACAGGCCTGTCCTTTCCCTTCTCGAATTGTCGGTATTGGAATTACCTTGGAGGCTATTCCTTGGAGATGGCTTCTTAATGGTCGTTTCCAAGAATCTCGTGCATGGTATCCGTGGTTCCAGTGCAACCATCACCTCGAGCCTTTATCGAAATCCGAGTGGGCTTGGGATGACTTCGACAGGGACAAGCATTGGGACGCGGGGTTAATGACGGGCCTAGTGGCTGTTGCACTTCTCAACGATCCGTCACATGCACGGGAGAAACATGATGGGATGGAGCAACGTCTGACGGCTCAAGATAAGAGGCCTGGTTATCCATGGAAGGATCGCATGCGGTCTTGGGCGTTTGATGGGCATGTTTGCAGTGGAAAGCTCACCGAGATGCCACTCGTCCAGGATACGGAGTTCGATCTTGAGAGTGAGGAGTATGCTGTGATGGTTGGAGATTGGATCTTGGACCGTCTGGAGAAGGCTGGTATAATGAGAGGTCCATTGCCAGGTCTCGTGCATAAGTATGAGAGTTTGGAGGTTAAGTAGATAATTGATACGTACAAGTAGTAGGATATGGATGCTCACGGGTCTTCTGCCTTTGTCGTATACGATTTGCAGTAGCCTAACTACTTGTGCCAATTGCAATACTACTAGACTTTCGTTTGTCACTCAAGCAAGCAAGACCCTCTCCGTTTCTAAGCATTTCGAGATTGATGGAGCCTGAACGCGTCGACGCTGGAGTATCATAGAACAGCTACCGGCACAGCCAGTCAAAGTTTGAATTACAATTGTAAATAAGTAGAATTAAATCCATCCTTCGACTTATCTCCCCTCCGAGAAGTAAGGCTTTTCACATCATGCAAACCAGCACCATCCTTGCCTTTACCCTTCCAGATTCATCTGGGCCGGCTGGTGGACTTCAAGTTGCAAACTCACCGGCGCTCAGATCAATTTTTGAAAAAACAGTGGCCGGTGTTATCACAGTACTATCGTTTGGGGTGAGGTAAAAGTGTGCTGATACAGCCCTTGGCTTTATGCCTCGAAGCACACCCCGTTTCGTCCATGATTCCTCGCACCAGTAGATATTTCCTGTGATATGTGAACCCCCTCGATCTGTGATGAGGAGGCCCTTGTTCTCGCCGAATGGGATCCGTGTGGTAAGATGGGCAGGCCCGCTGTTGAGACTTCGTCAGCTCTGTATCCTCTACATTTGAACGACAGTGAGATGTATTTACTCGAAGTGAAATGCACGGATTGCAGATGCATCAACGGTATTCTTCTTGTCGCCTTTAATTCGGAGTGGTCCCATGGTCGGTAAGCGAGAAGCTAAGTCTCCAACCATTCGGACCTCCAGTCTCTTTCGGGTTTCAAAAGGTGCTACTGGCATTGCTGTGAATCTTAAATAAAAAACCCCGTTAGTACAGTACTTAATGGATGCATTATTCCTCAATGACAAATGAGGAACGCTCACCTTTGGGCATACAGCCGTTTCCCTTCAGCCTGGCGCTTGATATTTGCTTCTACTCGGGCTTGTTCCGCAGTTTCACTATCCCAGGTTCCACGTCCCCCGAAGGTCGCATCGAGAGAGGCAGCTCGCCATACTGCAGTCACATCTCCTCTACGGCCAGGGAACAACTGCTTGTGAATTATACCCCCACCAGTGAGACCAGGGCTTTTAAGAAGATCGTCGAGGCACTTCTCTCTTTCTTGCTCCTCGTGCTTCCTTCGTTCGGCCTCGGTAGGTTGGTGCTTTTTATTTTTCTCCTCCTTCGTTTTTGACTTGTCGTGCGCCTTTGCTGGAGCGGGTGTAGTTGCACCGTCAGATGTTCGGTCCGAGCCACAACCCTTTGCACCTGCAGAGCCTGCTCGTTTGCAGTTGGGGAATGTAGTTGGTGGCTGAATTGGGGATTTGGCTGGTTCTGTCTGTGGTTTGGGCCTGCGAGGGTCTGCAAGCTTGCGAAAGGGCTTCCCAGATCTAACCGAAAGCTTGATTTTCTCATCCCCGCCTTGTAGAGGTGGCCAGAAAACTGGGGAATAGCGGCCATGGTGTAAAGTTGCGGGTTGAGGTGCTGGATCGCTTTCGAAGTTCGGGTTGTGAGCCGGAATTACCAATGAGGAAGTCTGCGTCACCAAGAGCAGGAAGACAGAAAGAAGCGTAAACGTAGGTTGTGTCTGGATCATGAGTTGCATATCGATTTGAGAAGCCTCGTAACTTCAGGTAGTAGGTGTGTTGGAAGGTATAGGTTGAGAAATAAACTGGAAAGGAAGATGTAATATCGCCGGGATATCGAGAGGAAGTGAACGTAATTGAAATAATAGAGACAAAAAAGCACCAGTGCTTGATGGGAATAAGTAACGAGTGAGAGAATTGAACTGAAGGTAGTGAATGTGAGCTTCCTGAGGTTCCGGACGGTCTCGAACTTATAACATTGTCGATTGAGATAACACCAGCTGAACATATCTCAATGCCTTTGGACGTGTTGAGTTGTGGGTCGGTGATGAAGAGAGGAGTTCTAGATTCAGAAAACTGTGCCGAACGTTCCGGACGTATCTTGATGGGGCAAGCGCCGAGCTCAAGCTTCTCATACGGGACCTCTACTGAGCGTCCCGGTATGGGGTCCAATAAGTATCCACCTGTGCCTCTTTGCGCGAAGGTGAGACTTGATTCGGTATCTTCTGATACCAGTAGACCGTTGCTAGATTCCTGCCAAACATCAGTGAACTATTCACTTTACATATCGCCTTTGGGGGTATACCAGAGATGCACAATCCGATCATCCAGCAATACACAAAATGCAGCGGCACATAAGTCGGCAATTTTAACCTTGCGAGAACGCATGCAGCCTTGCTTATCGAAGAAAAAAAATTCTGAACAGCTCCATTGTACCTCAGACAGAGTGTCTACAGATCTACCCGATCACCTAAGGCCCTACTGACAATGTTGCTCAAAGCCTCCTCCACCTCCCGTATAGATATCCGTTCTTCTGGTTTGACCCTCACCATGCTCCTCAAAAGATGAGCCAAAGCAATAATGTCCTCATCCTTCAACTCGCTTGCCAATTGCTGCCTCAACCGCATCAAAACTCCGGCAGTTTTCCCATGAAGCACGCAAGGAATAGGTGTACCAAGCAACACCTCGTCAATAGCCTTCTCTGTAGCCAGTATGTAATCGGCAGTAGCATAATTCGATGATGATGTCGTGTTGTGGATGTTGATATATGAAACGAGGTCGATATGCGTAATCATGCGGATAATGGTGCAGCCTAGAGACCAGACATCTGCAGCCGTTGACGAATTGGCGAGGCCTCCTCCCAGCACTTCCGGAGCTGGAGTCCACCGTGGTGGCTTGCAGTCTGCAGATCTCGGCCCGCCTTGCCCCACGAAATGACTGTTCCCAAGTCCAACAAGGCGTACTATACAGTACATATTCTTAGTCTGGAAGATCTCCTCCTCAGTAGAACGTCCATGGATCGCATTAACCATGAACTCCTTGAGCTTCCCAGACCACCGGTAGTTACAAGCTGAGTATCTTGGGAGTGTAGCGTTGAGAGGACCACCGTCGACTCTGCGAGTTTCCTCAGCGATAATATCCGGCTTGTAAGTGTCGAGGTGTTCCATAACAGATATTGGCCATTCCGAGTCATGAATGCATCTAAGCATCACATGCGATGTATCGACGCATTGTAATTGTTAGCAAGAAAGACATCGCAGGTGGGGTCACATACATCCGTGGACAATGTCTCGAGAGTGTAAGTACGACAGAGCCCTTGTTATATGCAGACCGTACCGCAAGCCATGCTCAGCGGTCTTCAAAAACTCATAATCATACTCGTTGTTTTGCCAGTCGACAAACCAGCTCAGAAACCCGCCTCTCCATCCTTCATCTTTGAAATCCATAGGGTACCATTCCCCAACGGTAGCCACATGGGTACCATTCACGCTGTCGAGATCAAATATCTCCAGTGGCACATCCAGGAACGCCCTCCCATTCTTTACGGATTCCTTATCCATATGAGCAACGAACTCAGCTCCTTCCTCCTCGTAGGTGATTTCGTCTTTCGGATATTCGAGCAACCTTCGGATGACAGCAAACTCATCCTGTCTCGCAGTCTTAGACCCTCTGATTTTGAGCACAAGTGGTTCCCAAGCCTCAATTTCCTTCTTCTCCTGATTCCACCTCCGCACCGCCCACATGGTCGCTCGTTTGCTCGAATGCATCCTCTCAAATGCGACAAAACTGTTTGCGTCTGACGATGTGATGATGTCGCGTGGGTATATCGGACAAAGACCGCTCTCTTCAAAGTACTGCACTTCTTTGTCACCCTTGTACGGGCCTATTGCTGGGCGGCTCCGGTCGGGATCTACTTCTGCGTTGTAATCAGACATAGGCTGAAAGATCTTGACAACTTTCTCGTATTGACCATCGGGCCATTCCCACCATATCTCGGCAAGTGCGGGATCGCTGTAGTCGTGAATGCTGAAAGCACCATCTTGATAGGAGGTAGCCATGGCTTGTTTGACAGGAGAAAGCTGCTAGTGGGGGTCGCGACTCTGTCGAATTTGGCGGATCGAAGATTCGAAAGATGGAGGAGGTACGGGTTCCGAAAGCCTAGAGATTCCGAGAGCAAGTCAGTAGCGCCCACAGTAAAATAATTCAGTTTTGAAGGAGCGGCGCAATGCTTACCCGACGTTGTTGAGAGATGAAAGTGGAATGTCAGCGGCCTGCGAAAGCTGCGAACAGAAGGCGCAGTTCCGCAAAGGTGTGGCGAACACGATTAACTAACACAAACTGGGGCTAGCTCTTCTGAGCGAAGGCGGAAAGCGAGTGCTACTAAGCAATTAGAGATTAGATGATCTGATCCTACATATTACACAGAGTTCTCCATCATCTACATCTCCCGCATTGTCTTTTGAACGCTTGTCCCGACTCTCCAATAATTTTCCTAAAGTCGCAGACAAGCTATCACGGAAGGAGATTCATTCGCTATGGTTCACCTGCATTTTGAGAAAAGATACTGCCTTCTGGGTGATCATTCCAGAACCTTCCTTCGCCGAAAACGTCAACGCAGGAGTTGAACAAAGAGCTAGAATCTTCCGCCTTCTCCTGCAGCCATTCCTGCCTTACTCTCATTCAGCGATCGGTGTTTGGCTATTCCTTCTGCTGCTTCATGACTGCAAAGGTGAGCTGAAATTGACCGGAGCGACTAGCTCGCGAGCATGGATTAACTGATACGAAAATCGCGACCTAGGTATCCGACTTCCCAGCTCACATTCACGATGACAACCTTTCCGTCTCCCTTAGCCTCATCCTCAGCCGCCAAGCGTTTGCTTGGAAATAAAGACGGGGCTTTTGCGCTCCGCTTAGTAAGCGGAGTCCAGTCTTTGCAGACTGAGAATGAGGCTACGTCTCCCTACCACAGCAACCAGTCAATATTTGTCTTGGTCATACTCGCTGCGCTTCTTCTCATCCCCCATACCGTGGAAGCCAACCCGCCGGCTATCGTTCAAGACCGGCCAAACACCGACCTTTCCAGAGACACAGAACAAGCACGCATCCACCTTTCTGCTGCGAATGAAGCAAAAGCACAACAGGACAGACTGGGAACAGGTTCACTGGATTATCGGTATGAAGGGATTCGCTTTGTTGGCTTCTTTTACGACGACTTCTCCGACATCGACTACGAGAGCGCACATCAGCAGTCAGAATTCGGGTTTCCAGGGTCAGCAATGAAGGCCCAACGTACTACGGCTATCTCGCCTAGTTTCGGCTGGTTCAGCGAACAGGCTCTCGAACTTGTCGACGCTGGAATGGCGCTTCTCAGATTCACGGATCAACATGCGAAGCAACGTCGGAGATTCGTGGAGAGTAGGGTTAGGAAGATCTTTGAGGGGATCATGTCTATTGAAGGGCATCTGATGGTTGATAATGGGGAGCTGGCCAGTATGAAGGCAATTGAGTTCGTTGTGGAAAGCGTGGATAAGCTGCAGAAGATGAGGGCTCAGTTGGTAATTGAGATGGTTCGGACTGGCGAAAAGGACCGGTCAGACGTAGATTAAGCATATCCTTCATGCATGATTGAGACTGTTCAATAGTCGAGTTGAATATAACGGCCTATTCATTCGATCCTAATCCATTTGAAGAGCGGCTTATTTAATGTCATATCTGGCAATCTTGAAACCGAACGGTTCTCGTGGTGTGGCCTCGCTGTCTGCGAGTCCCGCCGTGAGAAAAAGCCGAGGCTACGCTCAAAGGTCTCGCCTGCCGAAAAAGGCATCAAAGAAACCCGACCAACAAAGCTCCTTTCGATTTCTCCTCCACATCCACCTCGTTCTTTTCAATCCACCGCTACAGCAAATAGTCCCACCTATTACCACCAACCCAGCATTCAGTTAATTCCGACATAAGCCAGAAAATGACGAATTTCGCAGACTGCCTCGCGAAGCTAATCGAACAAGGTTATTTCGATGGAGGATCAAACCTCTCCTCGGATGCTACGATTCAAGCCCTTGTCAACGCTCAACGTTTCTTCAACGAGGACGAAGGAGCAAACATTCCAGTAACGTTCCCAACCGCTTCTCCCAGCTCCTGTTTATAATTTGCTCCTGCCCAATCTCAGATATTGACAATTCAAAAGGAACAAACTCCCGAGCCAGTCTCCATCCCCCAATCGATATCAGAAGTCACCAATCCCCTCCCGAACCTCGAACCCTTTCAAACGGCCGACGATGCCTCCACCACACTCCCTACTCCTTCCAGGCCCACTACACCGCCTCCTGCTTATACTCCGCACCATCGCACACATCGCAACCGTCAACCTGACCCAACGTCCCAGACCCCATCAACTCCTGCCCCACCGTCGACCCGTCACCGGCATCGCTCTCACCGCAACCGCCAATCGGACACCCCACCTCCCACGGCCAGTACTCCTCATCCTTCGTCCACCAGTCGTCGTCACCGCAGCCGCCACAACCGTCATGCAGACCCCCAACCCATCCCATCCGTCCCCCACACACGCCATCACCGAGAGCGAAGGCATGGACACCGTGAAGAACCGACAGCAGCACACGCGTCAAAATCATCGAGATCTGCTGGCCAGACAAACAGCGCCTCCGGTTCAAGAGAAAATGTCACAGAGGGTGGTGCCGGCTCGTTGCGACGGTTTTAGGATACCCAGATTGCTCCATTGGCCCCTAAGTTGATCGTTCTCACATTCCTCGCCAGTTTGATGGTTGCGATTTGTGGCAAGGACAAGGATGGTGTTGAGATGTGGAAGAGCGTGTATGGAGGGCTGGATAGGGTTGGGAAGGTGGCCAAGAGGGAGATTGGTGGTAGGGAGTTGGAGTAGGGAAGGTTAGTAGAGGCTTGGGATTGGGTGGATGGGTTTGTGAGGTTGGAGGTTGTTTTTTGGATGGATTTGTTGGTTTGATGGTTGAGTCTCACGTTTCTCTCGAATGAATACAGATTCCCATCAAGGCTCGCTCGCTTCAAGCTTCATGAACTTTGTAATGCTCTTCAATTGGTCAGCTATCATCGGCATACTAATGTAGACTACGACGATAGAAAAGAGCATGGGATCTGGCCCGAGACTTTCTTGCATGTAAGTATGTTCCCTCCCGATATCGTCGACAACCGTGCAGTATGCTGAATTTACGGCGAGAAGTGACGTACGTCGTGCTTAGAGGTTTCCATAAACCCAAGCTGTAGCATACTAACTTTAATTAATAACATTATCTTGTCTTTACAGTGAGAATGAAACAGAAACCCTGCTCGACTGTTCTACGAGGCTACCAGGCGGAAGTGGTCTTGAAAGACTTTTTCGGTTGGTCACCTTCTCGCTTGCGTCGTCGTGGCAACTAACAAAGCTCAAAGGCTCCCTCCACCAAAAAAGGAAACAAAGCCCAACAACCAAGCAGAAAATTCCATCACCATTCCAATCCCGCTCATCATCCGACAGTGTTTGCACTCTCTCAACCGTCAAATTGCCTGCGTCGCTCGAGGTACGTCTCTTCCATCCATTGACGACCGATGCGGGCGGAGTGACTGACAAGACCGTTGTTCGAAATAGACTCCGACACTGCCCACCATGGCTTGCCTCTTTCGAACTTCCGGTACCAGCACCTTCATCCTACTCATCCTTCTCGCCATCACCTTGTTCCTCTCCGAAAACATCGAAGCAAAGACGCCCGCAGCGGCAAGACAAGGCAGCCAAGACAAGATCAGCTTCGATGCGGACACAAGAGAGGCAATAGTCCGTCTTGCCCGTGAGAAAGAACGACAAAACCGTCACCAGAGCAAACACCATAACGGGCACCATAGTCAGGAGCAGCACAGCCACCATGAAGAGCACCAGCAAGGTAGCGACAAAGACTCTTTTTGGAAAGAAAGAGCAAAGGGAACGATGGACGACCGCAAGGATACTTCCGTCGGCGGGCGGCTTGTTGGCTTCTTTGCAGCTCTCGTGAATGCGGCTAAAGCAGTTGTCCGATGGGTTGACAAGGGTGCGAGGACGGTCATAAGGACGGTCATGAGAACCATTGTTCGAGCAATGAAGAAGTTACTTGGACGCGTTGATGTCATGGAGCGAAGCTTGGTGGTATACGATGCAGATGTTGCGGAGGGAAGGATACGTCCGGATTTGCTCCGCCAGATTCGTCTTGTTGTGGATCAAAGACTTGAGGAAGTGGCTGAATTGCTTGAGGAGCTTGAGATACTTGAGATGGTTGATGAGATGATGATCTTCCTTCGGAAGATTATGCAGAAGCATAGGGATTGGGATGTACAGGATGAGCTTTAGGGCGGATGTTATCGGATTCCTAGAGTAGATTTGATGCTGGAGAAGAAATGTTATGGAATTCTAGCGTCTCTTAGCAATTGATTATTCAAAGAGCAGCACCGTAGCGTCTATCCAGATCGCTGTCTTGAACCATACAACTTTTGTCCATCACTCGTAAAAACCATCACCATCATCCTCGCGCTCCCAACGCTCCAAAATCGCACTCTTCTGGTATCAAACCATAACCCACCCGCCAGACGACCTCTCATGCTCACGCCTCCCTAAACGACATCATCACCGGCCTGGCACTCGGCATCGTCATATTCGGTGCAAACACCGGCTCCCTCTTATCCTCCATCCCCAATTCACCAATCCTCTGCACCAGCCTAGCCACCACATACCCCGCCTCCGTCAACGCAAACTGCTGTCCCAAGCAAATCCTCGGTCCTCCATTGAATGGAACATAATCCCACCCGCCAATCTTCCTGTAGCTCGGGTGGCTCGGATCCCATCGGTCGGGTAGGAACTCCTCTGCATCTGGCCCAAAGACTTCCTTCCGACGATGAAGCTCGTAGGGGTAGTAATGGATTAGTTGCCCCTTTGGAACGATGACGGGGGCTGATTCGTCAGGACCGCCGCCCCGTGGAAGTGTGGTGTTTCTGATAGCGAGGCGAGAGTTGATTGGGACTGGAGGAAAAAGCCGGAGAGTCTCTTGGAGGGTGTAGCGGAGGTATGTGCAGTTTTTGAGGGATTCGAAGGAAATTTTTTCGGTTCCGGTCCCGAAATGGGTCAGGATCTCTTTGCGGATCTTGCGGTAGATATCGGGGTTCCTGGCGAGGGAGAAGAGGGTCCAGGTGATGAGGACAGCGGTGGTATCTCGACCGGCGAGAAGGATGTTGAGGAGTTGATCTTTGAGGAACCTGGGATCCTGGGTATCGTGGGCGAGGGCGTGGAGGAAGATGTAGCGCCCGTCTGTGGGGTTGTATTCCTTCTCGGCCAGACTTTGCGGGTTATGCTTCATTTCGGCGAGGCAGGAGGCGATGAGGCGGTCCATGATCTTGTGGACTGCTTTGTTGGAGGCGCTGTAGGATGGGATCAGCCAGGCGATGGGACTCAGGACGCCGAGGCGGAGCCGCCAGATGCACCATTCTTGAGCTTCACTGAAGGCTCGAGCAAAGCTGTAGTCACCGTATTTCAAGCTCGCGTTGCCATCGTCGGAGAGCAGCGCCTCCGTACACTTGCCGAAGAGAAACTCGGTCGCAGAGTCGATCGTGAGGCGATAAATGAGGTCCTGGATATCGATTTCGGTTCCATCGGTCGGAATCAGCTTCATGAATCGCTGCACATGAACCTCAAGCGCGTCCAAATCTGAAATCTGCGTCCTCGAAAACTGCGGTCGCAACAACGCCCTCGAATGATGCCATACCTTGCCATCACTGTTGAAAATCCCATCACCGAGCAGCGGATTAAAGTCCACCTTGCGATACTCCAGCGCAAACTCCTCAAACTGCATCGCCAGCATCGCCTTGATATTCTCACTCTCACACGTCCCCAGCACCCGTTTACCGAAGAGGTTGACGCTCCACGTCTTCTTTTCCTGGAATCGGGCGGTGATGAACTGAATGACGGTGCCGGCTTTGGCGTGCTTCATGACGAGCCGGAAGCGCGAAAGACCTATTCCCACAGGAGGTTAGCAGGGGTACTAAATCAGCGTTGTCGTCGTCGCAACGCCCGAGTACTTAGTGTCTCGACTAACCCAGGAAGCCGGAGTCGAAGCGTTTCTCGGGTTTGCAGCCTCTTTCTTCGGCGAGATTGGCGAGTTTTCGGCTCTCGATTGTCGTGGTGATGAGGCGGTAGACGCCATAGGAGAAGATAAAGGCGAGGAATAAGAGGTAATTCGACATTGGGGGATTGTTGTTGGTGTTTTGGGAGTTCGTGAGAGGATGTTTAGGAAGGAAGGAATGGACGTGAAGATAAGGTTGAGATTGCCGAGAGTTTGGGGCTCGGCTGGGTGATGAGGTGAGACGAGGCGTTCGCTGCGTAACATACTTTATTCACGATTGGCAGTATGGATGCGAGCCGATTCACCGCACGAATCATAGGCAGGACCGGTGTAATTCAGCAAGGATACGTAAAATATGGTAAATTCCGAGTTGGACGTCTTGTACAACGATTACTTCTCCATCCGAGTCAATATCATCACGATAAGATCCAAACCCCCGAACCTCAAACCTTCACTAACATGCTCCAGGCCCAAACATCATCACCACTCAATGAAGTATCAACCTCACCTTCTTCCCATCCAACCCCCTAAACCAAACCTGCGCCCCAGCACGTCCCTGCTTATTCCTACACCTCACCGCCGCCGCCCACGCCACATCCGCAACCTTCCCACACGGCGCTCCGATATGAGGTGCCCCACAGATCCCAATCTGGGCGCCATTGACATTGACGAAGTCGGTACACTTGCTGCCCCCATAGTTGCTCTGGAGACAGTTTCCGTCCTTCTCACGTTGTCGGAGACGGTCGACAGCTGCGGAGATGTCGTTCAAGCGGGCTGATCCCATGGAAGACTCGCACTTGATGTCGTCCCATAGAGCGACTGGGGTGAAGGAGCCACGATCGAGACCGGTGGTGTCAGTGAGGGGTGGAACGCTGTCGATATCCATGTCGAATAAGGCCGGGTCATAGTCTGGGGAGGATGGATCGATGTCGTGGCGGTACTCGTCGTTGAGTTGGGCTGGGAGAGCTGCGACTCGGATGTAGGATGCGAGGCCGACGAGCAGGATTGGGAGGAATGAGGATTTGAATGAAGGCATGGTTGAGATTGACAATGCTGTTCAAGAAGGTTACGGAATGTTGACTGATTTTAATCCGTAGGAATGGAGATTCTGGGGGAATGCTACTGGACGGTTGAAAGGAATGCCGTGGATTCTTATGGGATTTATGGGCATACTATGCGACTCCTCCTGTTCCCATGAATCGGATGCTACAGCAGGTCTAAGGGGCCGGTTCTGGATCTCCGTCACCAGCCGTATCGACGTCGCGCGAGTAGTAATCTGCCTGCGAGGATCGCTATTCCCCAATCTTCGATGCAGTTTTCCAGCTGACAGGTCTCTCAAGACCCACTTTCCACCTGGAAATGCCTTCATGGTGTTGAATCTGCAGGCATATCCTCATGATTATCTCCTTCTTCATGCCGGGCGTGTTCATGTGGATGCTCAAGCTTGAGCGGGATCCTACACCAAGAGTCGAAGGGGGTTTGAACTATGTTCCTACCCGTCCCATCCGACGGCAGGAATAATTTCATTCGAGCCTTTGTGGATCCACTCAACCAGTACAAAGATACTTCAAAGAATGAGGCAGTTCCGTTAATGAGTAAGAAAGTAGTTTGTTACTGGTACTAATTTGGGACTCGGTAGCTTTATCCGTTCGCCTTGCAAGTACCGGCGTCGGGCAATTATGCAATGCATGCAATACGTGCATACGTTACTACTCGAGTATTCTTTCCCTGCCTTGAACAAAATTCCTCAGCTTCTTTTCGAGTTTCAGCCTCCTTCGCAAATTCTATTCACTCCATCTGGATGCATCCATGCACTGATTGTTAACGTTGGTCTGGAACTCGCTGTAGTGTTAAGCTGTCAGTTATTGCCCATTCAACATATGCAGGTTCCACCAGAAATTGTGCACAGGTCTTTTGTATGTAATATGCAAGGGGCGAGATGCCTCCTCAGCATTTGAAAACTTGAGGATAACAAATTCTAGGCCGTAGCACTGCTCGCATCAACTAGAAGGAGAGCAAGTTTAACTCAGGCTATGAAGATTGTCACCGCCGATACCACTGGCAAGCATTGATAACGATGGCAACCCATCACTTGACAGTCACCTCACTGAACTGCCGGCCGTGGCCCCGAGTCATGTGTGTACGCTTCCCAGCACTGGCATCAATGGCTGCTCCGGTTTGGCCACGGCTGCAGATGGAAATGGGCGACGTCCATTGCCAACCTACTAACCGATCATGCACTTTGTGGGACTGCTGAGGATATCGAGTATCGAACATGGCCGCTCAGTCAAAGTATCAGACTAGGGTTATGGCGTAGAGATGGGTGCTCACAGCTCACCTATCTTGCAAGGATCGGAAAACAACTCAACAAAGACTTTGAGACTCGCTTTCACGAACTCACACTCACACAGCTCGCAACAGCCAGGCATCAACACAGATCTTCAAAAGAGTAACCCATCATCGATAAACCTCTCCTCCAAATTACAAACGCCTAGTACTCTAACCCGCCCAAATCCCAAACATCCATCAATCCTCCCAACCCAATCAACCCACAACTCTATCCTGACCAGCCATCATCATAACATCCCCCTTCATCCTCTCCTTCAAAACCACCATCAACTCCCAAAGGATCGAATATTTCCCCATTAACCACATCCAACTCCCATCCCTGCCGATTAGTCTTCCGAAGACATCAAGGACCATCTTGCAGGATGCGACGATGGCGAGAGCTCGAAGCCAGGTGACGAGGGAGGGAAGGATGAAGTTGCAGAAATAGTAGAGTTGGAATTTGCGGAGCTGTGGAACAGGCTGAGTTTGCTGCAAGAGGGTTTGTTAGCCTGAGTGTTTGTCTCGAACGATGAGAAAGGAAGATGATCTGGTGGTATAGGAATCACGAACCTCAGTGGTGGTGTGGTTGTTCTGATTGTGGGGAGGTGCTGAAGGGTTGGTTGTGTCGGTGGGGTCTTGCATTGGGGGATCCGGGTGGGACTCGTTGGCAGGTTTCTGGGGTGGAGGGTGATGTGGGGACCCGATAGAATCATCGTGTGGTTGGTCTGCCATTTGGATAAAGCGTGAAAAAGAACTGAAGACTGAGAAAGAGAGTGGGGTAGCGATCGTCTGTGGCCAAAATGGTATTTGTTGTGCTGTTGAAGTTGTTGTTCTTGCTAGAGAGAAAATAGAGAAAGTTTGGTTCCTTTATGAGCTCTTGTGCATGTGGGGTGCACATAAACGTCCTGCCGAATCGGTTTGCTCCAAGGTCGGAGTCGAGGCGTATGAGTATTCTTGGCGCTCGACATTCAGCCGGATAAATGTATTTCCGGATCCGGTGCTATAAGCCTCGGCACTCGAAGCTTTCGGGTAGATGCTCTCTGGATTGTACGCTGGAGTGAATCAGACCAAATTCTCGGGGTAGCTCTGCTACATCTGGCTTCAATAACGTCCGGAAAATGGCATCCGTTCTCGGGTGTAGCGAGGTTCTCGGATTCGATCACCGTGTACCTTTCGAGAGCGTTCCAGGGGACTCGGTGTAAATGACGGTTAAGTATTAATGCTTGCGTCATTGAATGGGCCGGTTGAAGCGCTGGGATCGTTTGATGGTAAAACTCGGATTAAGTAGAGGTTCTGAGTCTCGCAACGATATTCGCAAACTCAACACCAAAGCTCGGAATAGCCGTTTAACGGTACTGTACCAGGTTAAATGAGATTCACTGGCACCGAAGGCTCATGTCTCATGAGCTGAAGTCACAACAAACGAGAATCACAAACACAGAAAGCCAGAAACCGACAACAAAAGAGAGGTATCATCCATTCAAATCTCCTCCAGACTACGAGCTACTCAGAGGCTCCAAGTCTCTCGAAAAAGCCAAACCACATCCCAGAAGCCCATCCAACGAATTAGCTCGAAACCCATCACCCATTTAAACACCTTGAACCTCCACTTCTTCTCTATGTCGACAGCCTTTGCCCACCTATCGATCACAAGCGAGTACATGGAAAGAGCTGAGCCACATGTGACGATGGTGTAGAAGATCATGGCGAACCAGGTGGCGTGGTAGATGTTTGGGGAGGTGAGTTTGAGAATGCTGATCTTTTGGCGGAGAGCTTGAATCGCCTGGAAAGTGCGAACGTTAGTCCTGGATACACTGAATGTTTTCGGACTAAGCAGAATGATGGAACAAACCAGAATTGTCTTTTCGCTGAGGTAGGGCAAGGCAGTGCCCCTGTAAAGGTCCCATGGAAGTCCACCGGCAGACATTACGATGAGACTTTGAACGGAGAGAAGTGTGATCGGCTGAGAGTTTGTGGTATAAAGCTGGTTCTGGTGCAATGACAGGTGAAGGAGTGTGGATGATAGAACAGGACGGAGTATTGCTGATGCCGTAAGCCGGTGAGTTTGTGGTAAAGACAGTGTGTTTGGTGAAGAGAGAGTGTGATCTGTTAAAGAAGTTGTGTTTGTATGGTAACGATCGAGTGTGTCCCCTCAAAGAAAAGAGGGTGTGTCTGCAAAATCGAGTTGATGTCCTGGTGAGGAAGAATGTTGTTGTGGTGAGGAAAGGGAAGGAAAGGAAGTTCACAGTGCACTTAGATTGTCGGCTTGTGAGCGGGGGGTGAACATTAAAGTCCTGCTGAATTGGTTTTTAAATCTCCGAAACGGGATTCACAGAGGCTGCGCGGAAAACAAGGACTTTCCGGTTCCCATCTCATTCACGATGTTGGCTCGGAACTCGGATTCGGTCAGTTCAGTTGGGATTGGTCATGACGAAAATCCAGTTGTGGAAGTCCTCATGAGCTCATCATAACTGAATGAAAGTCTTCTTTTACAATACGAGCGTTGCCTTGAGCTAGCATCAGCTATTGAACCTTTACGTATGGATGTGCCCACATCGCATTGATTAATTGATGTACATGAGGAACTTGAAGAATTTCTATTACAGAGAATCAGAAACACGAGAGAATTAAACAGCTTGAGGAGTATGCACAAAGAGTAGCTACTTGTTCTTCCATTCCAACATCCATGCCAACATTCCTCAAATCCACTGGCATCCACCGACTACTCTAGAAACCCCAGGACCGTTTGTGAAGTTGATAGAACAAAGTAACGATCGACGACCACTTAAACACCCTATAAGACCCCATCCTCCGAATATCCACCCTTCCAGCCGTAGCCATCTCCAGAACCGACCAGTACATGGCGCACAAGGAACAATCGCGTATGAGGAGTGCCAGAAAATATACGAAGCCGAGGGTAATGACTTTTCCTGGGTTTTCCTCCATGATTTTGAGGAGCTCGACTCGGAGGCGTTCTTGCTCGATTCGCTCCTGAACGAGTGATCGTTAGAATTTGGTCCAGTACCGAAGTACCTTCGGAAGGGGCTGGAGAAAGTGACAGTAATAGAAAGATGGATCCAACCCGTATCGATCGGAAGGAAGTGGGAAAAGTTATGGGACCAACCTTGGCGCTTGCGGGTGCGCCGGTGCGTCGGAGCCGAGTGTAGGCATGTTTGCCGGTGGGACGAGCAGAAGGAGAGGGGAAATGATGATGGGTCGAACGAGTCCTTGCTAGTGAGAGACGGTGCAGCGAGGAGCAAAATAATATGCCCTATAAAGCAAAAACGGGTAACTGTGAATGATCCTCAGTCTAACGTCAAATCTTGATGCCAGAAATTGAGGACTTAAAAGTATTGTATTTGTGGTAAATTGGGACGCCGAAAAAATCGGCTACTTACCCAAAATCTAGGATTGTCCCTTGTCAGACTGGATCTCATCCTACTTTCTCCGGCAGGTAGACTTTTCACCTGAATTCTCAGGATTCTAGTGCAGTAGACTCGGATTCTCAATAATGTACCTAGCGAAATCTTACGCTGATACTTGCTGGAGCGTTCCAAACGAGCCTTGAGATTTACTAACAAGGGCCAAGTATAGAACGATTCAAGGATACTCGAAAATGCTATTAGGTAAGAAGTATATACACGGTTGCAGCATATCTCAATAGATTAGGTGCTATTTCTCAACCAAAACCTATCTATTGTCAAGTAGCGGATCATGTTGCTCGAGATGCATCACCTCTAGTAAGCAGCGTTAATTGAAATGACACCAGGAGATGTAAAAGCAACTCACCTTCAGCTTTTTCCCAGTACCAGCTCAGCAACTCATGGTAGTTGTATCCTGTTGTAGTCGGTCTTAAGTTGCTATCTTATCAAGGTCAGCATCTTCCTGTCGTATGTCTCCTCACCTTGGACACGTTACCTCATTGTAGTTGGAATCTCGTCATAGTTGATCTCACCATCTCGTTGTAGTCGACCTCACCATCTTGCGCTCATCATTTTGTGGTAGTCAGAACTCCGTCGTAGTTGGCATCATCTTCTTGTCCTAGCCGGTCTCATCATGATGAACCTCCAAATAAAGAAAAGACAAATACCCATCGGCTCTTTCATGCATGCTAAAAGCACATAAGAGCCAGATCCTCACTCCTCACAAAGCAAAGTCTATGCCGAAACCAGAGTCCAAATCTCAGGAGAAACGTCATCCTCAAGAGCCAAAATCGACGCCCAAACACCAGTGGAATTGACGGGCCCAAGAGGCAAGAATCCGCATTCAAAGCGTATCGGTAGTGAAGTCAAGATTCCTGTAGCGGAAATCCATGCTCAAACCACGGTAAAACCGATGCATCGATGCCCCATGCAGCACAAACATTGCCCTCAGGCTCCTTAAAGTGAAGAATCCAAGCCAAAACCGACTCTCAAATGATGCTGGCAAATTCGACATCTTTGCAACCTAGAAACTTAGCTATGTCATCTCCAAACGAAGCGGTTACTTGCCAAAAGCGTTGTCTTAGCCCACCCCAAACGCCGCCGAAATCATTGTCTTTGATGGCCAGAAAGCATGCCGAATTGCTCGCCCTCAAATTCCAGAATCCCCGCACAAATACCAATGAAATGGCCGTCCTGGCTGGCGGAAGTGAAGCTTGGATGTTTTCTTTTCTGGGCAAGTTTCATGTTGTATATTGTTCTTCTTCTGAGGAAGTATGTTCTTTCGGATGTCAATACACGCGTCATGAGAAAGTAAACAAAGCCATCGAAACATCTAGAATATTCCAGCACCAAAATTACTGACTACCCCCAAAGTATGGATATTCCTCAGTTACCGAAATCTACGGGGAACGGCAAGCAACAGTAAACCAGGAAGACTGAGAAAACGGGTCAAACATGCTTGACTGACCATATGATATCCTGAATGTCTGGCGCTTTGCCCTTCCACCACGCAAATTTTGACATGTAGGGTATGGATTGTAGAATGAGATGGGCAACAAAGCGAGCGTAGTTGTGTGGTAAGTAAAGAGCGTGATGGAGGTGCGGGGTATTGTTGTTCTGGTGAGGGAGGAAAGGGAAAGAAGAACTACAAAACGTCGTATTGGAGGGGTGGATATTGACGTCCTTGCCGAATCGGGATTCCCAGAATCGGAATTCGAGGCTTCTCAGGCCATGCACTGATGGGTTTCTTGGCGGTCTGCTCCGAGGATGGAAAAGGGATTGACGGGACAAGCATGTACTTAGAGCTATAGATGCAAGCTCAGCAATACGGAGAGAGCAACATTCAAACAGAGAAAGAGTCTCCCCGGTCAGCACGAAGCATTGGTCGACCTCTCATCAAACAAGAACAAAATGACGTGCTGTTCATTGCAACAGCAAAGGGCTGATCTCGATCGATGTCACTTCATGCAGTCGCTTCTCTCGCCTAATAACTCGGCCATTCTCCTCAACTTTAGGGGATCGCTAACAGTGAAGGGCATGATGAATGAGGCTGAGGGCAGCATATTCACAAAAATTGGTGCCAGGGGCTTTTCAGCATCTCAGTTGATCAGTGACGACGTAACTAACTGGCATACGATTCACATGAAGCAATGTAGCAAAACAAAACGGGTCCAAGCAAACAAACAAGTATCATTCTCCATCCTGCTATCCAAATGGCATACAGCTTCCGACCCACAATCCACCAGTCTATACTAGCACGGAAATCAAACTTTATTCAGGCTCCGCATAATCCAATCCTGAAGCGTGCCCGCAGTGAGATACTTGAGCACTTTGTACCTCCAGTCTTTCAGATCCACCCTCTTCGAAGCTGCCCACCTGTCAAGAACCCAGTCGTAGATTGAAACGAGGACAAGACCCAAGGCGATATTGTTGGCCATCTGCCAAACAGCCGAAAGAAAGAGGAAGGTGGCGTAAGCGGTTGGATGGCTGGACTCGAATGATCCGAAGCCTTCTTTGAACGACCAATAGTATTTCTGATCAGGAAGAACAGTCAGCAAATGGTAGTCACGTCTTGCTAGCGGGATGGAATGTGCAGAAGTGAAGGAGACGAACCTGATCATCGGAGCCAGCCTGGTCGGCATTGGAGCTTGGTTGTGGGCGAGGCGGGGTAGCTTGTTCGGCGTTGGAGCCAGTATATGGTATGTTGGCCATTGGAATTAAGCTTTGGAAGGAGATAAGGAGTGTGGTTTAGCGAGCGTTGTAGGGTTGTGAGAAGTGATACCGATGATACGGCTGCAATGTGATAAAGAGTGTGTGTTTGCAGAAGAGATGCGTGGGTGTTCTGGTGATAAAGGTTGACGAAGGAGAGCAGTTTGGTGGATTAAAGTAGGATCTCAACATCCGAGGGGTGCGCCTAAGCTTCCTTCCGAATTGCACCATGCTCGCCATTGTCGGAATAAACGCCTACCCCACACAAGAAGTCGGAACCTTCCTCATCTCACCATCCCCCACGCACGACGTGGAAGCACTACACCAGCCACAATCCGAGCCCGGTGGCTCAGCGATTAGTAAGCGTTGGAATTTCTTTCTCTTCTTCCGGCCTTCTTTCAGCTTCACAGCCTTCCACCAACATCATCACACCAGCAAACCAAAGAAAGGAAACCATTTCCTGTTACCAAAGCATTATTAGTGCATCTATTGCTCACCATTCGACTCTTTTTCTCTTCTTTCTGTCTTTACTTAACAACCACCCAACAACATGTCAAACAAGCAGGACGGAACCGGTTTCGACATGAGCCTTTTGACCCCTCAAACTATGGAACTCATGCTTCAGATGATGCATCTTGAGACGCCTCCGCAGGAAGCAGATGAGCACACGGGGCAAAGGAATGGTGTGATGGTTGAGGAGGAGAATCCGGGACGTCCCGCCTCCCAGAACACCACCCTCACTCCACCTTCTCAAGTCGAACCCGCTCAGGTAGAGTCTCCGCTATTGCTCAAGCTTGCTAGTTTTGGAAGGATAAAATACTGACACTGTTAGCGTATCACGCAGGCATCGACTCCTATGAATACTCCGACCTCGAACAGCGCCGCTGCTCTTCCTGGAGCACCCATCGTCTCTACTCAACCTTCTGCTCCTACACCGGTTCAACCCGCAAATACTGCAACGGTGCAACCTACCCCAGAGATCGAGCGTGTGGCAACACCTCCACCACCATATCCAAGCTTAGAAGCTCGCCAAATTCGGGTCCCTTCCACCGTTACTCCTCTCCCGACTGCCGGGCAGCCAGGATCCTCCGAAAATCCTCCATCCATCACTACCACCGAGACTACTGGGGGCCAAAATCGTAACTCTGAGCAAGCCCACCCCCCCCAACCTGGCGCTCCTTCTCAACGTCCAAATGGAGCCAGGGTATCGGCAGCACGCGCCAATGTGGTCCGAGTACAACGTCCACAGGCCCCATCATTAAGGCTGCTATACGATCAGTTAGCTGAGGTGGCTGCTCCTTTCCAGCCGACTTTACGTATTTTACCAAGTTTACCCGCCCGTATACGGACTTTTTTCAGCCAACTTCTGCAATTCCTGCGTTACCAACTCCCTTTTAAGGGGATATATGAGACAGAGACTATGGCCTACTGGATCATCTTGCTTTCGGTAGCTTCATATTACTTCGGAATGGGACGTACCGGAAAATTTGTGAAGCATGCGGCAATTGTTGCGGTCGCAGCTGAGTCCTTGAGAAGGTTATCAGGCAATGGGAGATGGTAAAGAATGAGTAGTCACGGACCGAGGTTGAGGTGAGGATCACTGAGGGTTGATCTTGGAGCTGATATGGTTACGCGCAAGGAGTTTTGGGTATGTGGTCGATGGTTGGGATTATTGGTACGATTGGCGGTGTAGGAAGTAGCTGCTGTACAAGCCGGATATCTGGGATTGAGTCAACACGATGGATTGATGGGAGAAATTAGAGTTTGATTTGTTGTTTGCTCACTCAGCCGTCTGAGCCCGTTCTCTCTTCATACAATTGTGCCTTTCCCAGTGATGAACAAAGCAAGTGAAAGACTGCTGAGTAAGCCGCAGTACTATTAACGAATGCGATCCATTGCCAGGCCTACATGCTACATCTCTTCACGCACACCAGCTATGGTTCCGAGTCATTGACATCTGCTACAATCAATTTTACTTCCCTGGCTTCTGTGCATACATAATATTCCTGCAACCGTTAGTATTGCCGACCATCATCGCCACTTGGCACCAAACTTACATATGATACACTGTATGGACCTTATTGTCCTTATACTCTCGACTCGCCTCTTTGCACAAGCTCCTTGCTTCGCCCTCCTCCATCCCCAGCACCCTTGTGAAAAAAGCAATCGCCATCGCCTCCGTACCCTCACTAGCAATTACCCTTCCCAGCTGCCCCAACGTCTTGAAGCCCACATCCTTGGGCCATGTCCCAATAGGAACTTGAAACACCTTCTCCTTGACTTCCTTGAAGCCTACCTCCCCTAGAAGACCTGCCAGTGTTGGGACAATATCCATCCTCGCACCTGCCTTTGCAGCCGCCTCTCCGAGATGATGCGTATATGTCTTGATGGCCGTACCGGGAAGTCCATCAGCTTGGAAAGTTGGGCGGGTGATATCGAGCTCCGAGATCTCGATGAATCCTCCAGGTTTGACGTATCTGGCGGTGTTGTCAGCAGCCCATTCAGATCCAAGACAGAGAAGGATCTTACGCAAAACACTTCTGAAGGAACGACTTCCAGTCCTTGACAGCTCCGACAAGGTACCGGATGTGGATGAAATCAAACTGCTTCTCGATATTGAGAGTCCACGGCTGCTCAAAGTCCTCCAGTTCAAACTTGCAGTTCGGCGGAAGATACGTCGGTTGAATCGGCGAGAGATCCGTCCCGAGCACACTCCATTTGGGATACGAATCCGCGCTACCGTATCGTCAGCACTTCCTCTTTACACGGGCATGATCACCTACAACTCAACTGCCCAAATCCCCGTCCCCGTTCCCAAATCAAGACACCTTCCCCCCCTCTCCGCGTCCAATGGCGCCATCGTCAACTTGCCCCGCAACAGCTGCAGAAACATATGATGGATGATATCCATTCTCTCCTGCTCCGGCTCATCGTTGGGGATGAGATACTTGTCCTTGTCCCAGCGTTCACTGACATAGCGCCTGCCGTTCTCGTGGACGTATTCGAGGACGGAGTCGGTGATGGATGTGGTTTCGCTATCGCAGGTGGAGGTGGTGTAGATGCTATCGAGGTCGGAGTCGAGGTGAGGGGTTGAGGTGTCGTGTTCAGCGGCGATGACGTCTGGCGCAGGAGGCATAGTGGATAAGTAGGTGGATTGGGTCGGGTCTCAGTCGCTGTAGAGAAATTTGCAGATTGCAATCGATTGTTTGGTGTTTTCGGGATGTTGAGACGGCGAGAAGGATGCAATATATTCCCACAAATTCACCCCCACACCCAACGCGCTCGGCTCCTGCACCGAACAAAGCTCTGCGTCTAACCATGCTGATTCTAGAAATGTTCAGCTGATTTCAACTCCAATCCGCTTTGTTTGGGGCTGCTCATTCACCGAAACTGGCGCCATGTGCGTTTGGGGAGGCCCAAAGCATCCGCGGGCATTAGACGCAGGGCTTGGCGGCTATTGTCCCAGTCGGTCGGGATTGGGAAGCATGCATGGCGTCGAGCCGAGAAGCACGAGTCGTAAAGCTATAAAGGCCCTTTTCGTATAAGTGTGGAGGAGAGCGCATTTTGATGTGGATGAGATGTCTGGGGATTCGGACGTCGTGGACATCTGTGTGGTGCTTCTAATGACGGCACCGTTAACCCCACTCCCGCTCGGAGCTGGCAAGGAGGGACATCATTGGTCTATAACCGACACCTACCAAAAATACCATCAGCTACAGGCACTATGGGAGCCTAATTGAACAACCTGAACTTCCCTTCCAACAAAGCACCAAGCACTGCAGTTTCTGGCCGTCGGATGCCGTCAAAACTCGGCCATGCACACCCACGTCCGCCAAGGCGGCACAAGATCCCACAAGAGCTCGGGCGCGTGGGGATTCCAGGTTAAGAGCGTGGGGGTCCAAGTACGTACTATTGTACATGGCAGTTCAGAATAAAGTACACATGCAGAATAGATGAGACATGCGCCCTAATGCAGTGTCGTTTATCTCATTGTGAGAGTGGTCTAGACAAACCGAGCTCGTGGTGTCTAGGTAGTCTCTCACTTTGACTAGGAATATATCGTTGAGAAGACGGATGAGTATTTACTTGCTAGGTTATCAGGTCAAAGAGATGCGAATTGCAGGATTCGAGGGATGAAGTGAGCAAATTCTGTAACAGACCGAGTCTCGTAGAGCGCCTAGACATTAGCTAGCAAGTACTGCCCGGTTGGCTCAGTCGGTAGAGCGTGTGACTCTTAACTTCATGAGAGATCTCAAGGTCGCGAGTTCGAGCCTCGCATTGGGCTTTTTTTGATTTAATTTTCTCATTCGCGAACATGACTTTGAGGGGACAGGTTCTCTAGATGCTGGGCTGGCCAGGACACCCGACCCGCAGAAGAGTACTTAGTAAAGTACTTGCTTTGAAGGCCTCGTAATAAAAACACGTCAGGCTCATTAAGCAAGGAACATGTGGCTGTAAGGCAGATTAGGAGGCTGCTCACCGACGATTATCCTGACCGGAGTTGAATTCAAAGAGTTGTTATACCAATTTCACAGCCAATTATGAAGACGAACCCTTCATCTCCTATTTCAATGGCATCCTCAGCCATCCATCCACGGTGAAGTCAATCTCTGCTAATTCCACGAGCCTGACAATATTACGGCACTCAACGACTGAGCAATGAAGACGACTGAGCATTGAAGCTCTGCACCGGAGCAAGATTTGGCACAATGCTGAACATACCTTTCCAGATGAAGAATGATGAGGTTCGGGTTGTCAAAGTCCTTGGGTAAACAGCGATGTTGCCGGAGATGGGAGCATCAGTTGCTGGTCCGTGGGTGGCAAGAAGTTAAGTAAGGATTGAATGACGGAGAAGTGTAGTCGCTGCTACCCATGTATCACGCACGCTCATGCCAAATCAAAGTTCGCAAATGCCGACTCGAGCCATAAAGGCGAGTTTTGCGGCCTCCGAGTCTCGCAGGCTTTCGCTGGTGATTGCAGCTCCTTGTCATCCAGCCTCCATCAAATGAGTTCTCAAGCATCTGCTATGTGAGGCCAGGAAGTCACCGTCGATGAAAATGATGAGATGGTTGAGCCGAGACTGTAAACAGCTGGCGAAGACGAAAATGCTGACCAGAAAGTTCACCCTTAGAGACGGCGATGGTGTACAAAGTCAAAACGGAGACAATAGAAGAGAAGATGCCACACAAACAGGAAGATGACATTCTGGGAACTCGCTACAATCCTAATCCTACAATACAACAACTGCCATACATCTCTACCAGTCCAATCCGTGCTAGTTGCTTCGTAAAATGCGGGAGATGGAGGCATTGGTGAGGGTCTCAAGCTTGGTCACAAGGAGAGGAGGCGAGAGAGAGTCTACACCATCATCGTTAGCATCCGTTTTAGGAGGCCGTAATAAAACGGAAGGCAACTTACAGGAAGAGAAGAGCGAGATGGAGATGTCGTCGGAGGAGAGAGGAGACGAGAAATACACTGAGATAGTCAATATCTGTTCCAACGAAGGACAACCAGAAGGAAAATGGAACTCACCTCAGAAGAAGGTAACCACACCAGTGACGGGATCCTTGGAATGTCTTCTAGACATCGCCCAATTAATGGTACCACCATCGTACCTCGAATGGTCGACCCAACCCCTCCGGAAGACCGCCACAGCATAGTCGCACCTAAAACTCATCTTCTTCTACGAAAACGAGCGATACACGATCTGTCCTTCGAAGTGGCGTGGGCAAAGGTCATGTGCCATGTTCATGATGAGGACACTGTAGTCGCCGAACCCGTTGGTGTCAAGAAAGAAACGAATGTTGTTGAGCGCGTTGATGACAGTTTCGGCCCGCCCCATTGGGTTCAAATGAAAACGGTCAACCTGCAAAGGACGTTTGTTAGCCATGATCAAGCAAGAGCACGGGAGGAGGATGATTCAGTGTTGGGCCAGTCGTAAGAGGACAAGTAACAAGTCTGGTGTGTATATGGGTAGCAAGGGAGAAACATACAAGTCTTTCGAGGCCAGCGACGGCGGGAGTGATGTCGAGGCCCGGCACAACCAAATCTCCTGGCATGGCGATGTTGGCGACGGGGGGAGAGACGGTGTGATGAGGGCGATGAGAGGTGAGACGAGCGACTTATCGACAGAAAGAATGAAAAGGGTCCAATGGAGGGTAAAAGAGCGGTTCAATAGTGAGAGTGTCCAAAACAAAGGGTAACAACGAGCTTCTGGTTTGCCAAAAACGATCTTTCAATGATGGAGCGGTTGGTTGTTAACGAGAAACGGAGCAAACATGGAATGGAAAGTCTTAAAAGGACTCGATCTAACCACTTTAGTGGGGTGGTTTACGATAAGATAAACGTTCTGTTTAGGGCATTTTGAGCCGTTCTGTGAGGTATCCTTCCTCAATCAGAAAACGAGGCAGGCGCAAGGAAGCCGACACAACGCTCCCTGAGGTGATTCTACTTAGCACGATGCAACCCACTTCTGGGACCCATCTCCCTGTCCAAAAAGGACCGATTCTGTTGCAGTTTCTCCAATTGCCTACGCTCCTCTGCCCATCGCTCTTCGGAATCTAGATCTAAACGGCGGAATCACCTTGCCCATGATGTCATTGCGGATCTTGGCCAAGGAAAGGCGGAAAGTTCATAGGGCTACCGGCGCTCTGAATTTTCCGATCTCGCTTAGATGTAGATTAGATCTATGCATGAGAGGGACGGCTTCGGTAACGAAGGAAGACTTGCCTCCTACGTACTTAATTCTGTGGATACCTACTGTCATCTTCTGACTTTATTTGCGTACCTCTTGTTGGTAGTTGTAATTTATCTTGTAATTGCTGTGCTCCAAAGGAATACCTGAGAAGCCCGTTTGCCAAAATATTCTTTCGAACACCGTAGCAGATCAGCAGCTTCATGAATTCATGCCGAATACTTAGTCGAGATCTCGCGAGAGCATCTCGTTTTTCTCATGTTCGGGGCTCGCTTCTCGAGTTTAGATGTTGTATTTTCAAGCCGTCTTTGAGTTGCGGTATGTTAGCGTAAAGAAAACTATTGACTAAACTTACTGTACTAAGCACTGTACGTACAAACAATTTTAGAAGTTGAAACAAGAGCAATTTTCTTTCTTCGTGTGCGATGCATGCATCTCTGTATTCTCGTGGGAAATCACAGTTCCTTTTAAACACTGCGTATGTGGTTTTGGTGCAATCGCCTAAGCATGCGATACGTAACGTAGTTCATTAACTGTCGTTGCTCGTTGTACGCACAAGGCTGTACGTAGACAAAATTGTTCTTTGTCTTTGATGATGAAGTTTGATCCAACCGGCCCTTGCTTGTACGTGCCCATCGGATTCAGATGGAATTGTCTTGTCACGTCATAAAGCCTCGTGTGAGAGCCGGGCCTCGATTTCTCTTCTAGTCGGGTTCTCTCATTTTCCAAATTACTTCTCGTAGCCGTCTCGCGACTTCCGACAGTCTAAACGTCTCATTCATTAGAATCGTTGCAAGAATTAATCGTTCTTACTTCCCAATAGGATTGGTTGGGGCGTGTTGAAAGCTTGAAAGTTCTGCTTGTAAGAGAGGAGGTTTCTGACTTAACCACAGATAAATTGTTTAGCAACTGGCAACTGCTGGCCAGTAAGGATCTCCCTTTTCTTACTCGTTTGAAGCAGTGCTGCAGTTTCACATGGTTCGCCTCGTAGATGAGACTGTTTCTTACTTAGCAACGTTACCGAATGAGCGGTGCAGAAGTGATGTTGTGGTCTTTACAAGTTCTCGTAAATCCGCGATAGTCTTTGATAAGTGTCCGTGCGAAACTCGCTATGAATATTCGCCTTTTCATTCGTGGAAAGGTGGACGTTGCCGTTAGGGTTGCAGAAGCGGTGCATGTGTGTTGAAAGTTACTTGGAAGAGTTGATGTTTCCGACTTATGAACAGTCGAATCGTGACGACTGCTGGTTTGCCAGTGTGTACCATCTTCTTTCTAGATCCTTACTCGTGCGTGAGCGAAGGACATACTCCATATGTAGTACTGCAACTCGTGATGATTTCTGAGCCATGCCCTTGTAGAAGACACTGTTTCTTTTTTATCGCGATATCGACTGATGACTCGTGCTTGCTCTTCGAAATGCTGTGATCGATGGGCAACATTCTCGTATAACGTTCGAAGCCTGAGGTTTTGATCTTGCAGGTTGATGACTGTCCTGTACGTACGAGAGTTTGTTCGGTTTCTATGGGAATTTACAATGCATGCTAGTACGTGAGAGAATCGGATCCCTTCGTACATTTTGCAGAAGTATACTTCGTATCCCGAAATGCAGTTTGCAGGACTCGTACGATAATGTTGATGATTTCTAGCTTGTACTAGCGTGGAGGCCCCTGCTACTGCTCTATACTAGTAGCAACGGATGAATCGTGCGAACTTGTCGACCATCTCGTTCGGCGTAGTACTCATTTCTTCCTATTCCTTAGCATTACTCGTGACTCGCCACTGTTGCAGCTTGAATATGAGGCATCCCCTTGTCGTACAGGGGAAGAAGTCATCTTGATCTACTGATGACTCGTGGCTCGTTGTCAGTTGATGAGTGTCGGTTAGAGTTCTCGTAATTCTGAGGTTGATGCTACTATACTAGAAGCGTTCTTGAAACTTGTAAAAGCCTTAAGTACGTAGCAAAATCTTGTCTCCTTCCTCGGATTAATGTGTTTGTGGTTTGAGTTACAGATTTGGTGGATGGATGTGTTGGAGAGAGGAAGTGGGGCTACTATAGGGAAGCAGATGTGCGGTGGATGGGTGGGACGGAGAATGCCGTGCGAAGAGAAGTAGAGTTCACCCGTAGTCCAGGATTAGACTTGACGATCCATGCAAAGTATGAAGGTTTGGGCGGAGAGGGGAATGATGCTGTCAACGCCGACAAGAGGACATAACGATTTTCCTAAATAACAAGACTGATCATCATATATTAATAGATCCCATAAAAAATACATCCCGAACGCCATCCATATGGTACATATACCATAACATTACCCCATAAACGCCATTACAATATCAACCCGCCCTTATGCACTTAAAAAAAAGGTATATATACAACTCCCCGCCCCCACCCACACCCGAAACCAACGAAACCCGCAGTGAAGAGACATTAAACTACCAACCATCGCCCTCCTAGAGCTCATCATTGTCATCATCCTCACTCTCCGTTTCCTCGCCCCCCGCCAGGGGGTCCTCCTCCATCACCTCCATTGCCTCCCTCAGCACACCCTCCTCTCCAGCCCCATCCACATCCTGCGACTCCTCCGCCATCCCCTCCCAATCCACCCCCTCCTCGCCGTCCGCAGCCTCCCTGGGCGTCCACAGCCCCTTCTCGATAAGCACATTCCGTCTCCACCTATAAAACCTCTCCAGCAGCTCCGTCCGTTGATTCTGGCTAAGCCGTTCAACCATAAGCGCGAATTCAATGAGCGTCATCTTGACGTTGGACCATTTCCAGAGCAGGACGAACTGGCGGCGGCGGACATCTTTGGGGGGTTGGAACTTGATCTCCGTATCCCCCTCCTCGGCAAAGATGGGTTTGGCGACTTCAAAGCGGCGTTTCTTCCTCTTCTTCCCGTCCGGGGCTTCCACCTCCTCCTCCTGCACCGAGAAATCAAACGTATCCGATTTCTGCAAGGCGCGGCGAGAGATGGCCTTCTCCGCCTTACTGGAGCCAAGCACTTCCCTATTCTCGTGGGCGTAGAGAACTCCAGCCTCGTCAAGGATAGCCTGGATGGGATTCTCCCTCTTCCTCCCCTCCGCGCCATCCTCCAGGCCCTCGAGCTGGCTCAACGCCTTCGCCGGGTCTTTACTCAGCCCCACGCCAGCGTCTTCGTCGTCCCAATCTGCGGCTCCTCCCTCCCCAGCAGCATGCAGCTCAGCAACCCTAATCCCCGCCCTCGCCTCCGCAACATTCGTCTTATTCAAGATCTCCCTCAACACGACGCCGTCGGGGCGGTAGGTAAAGATATTCTTCAACCCAAACAGCTCGCCCTTCTTGTCCTTGTCGTTCATAACCCCCTCGAAGTAGCGGCGCTCGATGGTGGCGTTGTAGCCGATGCTGGCCATTTGTTGCTTGTAGATTTGGCGGGCGTAGACGATTTCTTCGACGGTGCCGGCGGAGATGAGGCGGAAGACGTCGACGTCTCTGAGCTGCCCTATCCTGTAAGCACGATCCTGCGCCTGGAGGTCGTGACTTGGATTCCAACTCGGGTCGAAAATCACGACTTTGTTCGCACTCGTGATGTTGAGTCCCACTCCGCCAGCCCTTGTGCTGATGAGTAAAACGAATATGGTGGGGTCGGCGTTAAACTGCGTAATGACGCGATGTCGCTCATCGAGGCTTTTTATCTCGCCGGTGAAGTAGCAGTAGGTGTAGTGGGTATTTGTGATGAGAGTGCGGAGGATATTGAGGTGGAGGATGGAGAAGGAGAAGATGATGACTTTGTTGGGGAGCTGGACTCCGTTGACAATCGGCCCCGGGGTGGAGTGCCAGTAGGCGAGGAGCTTGCGGAGGACGTGCCACTTTCCGCAGAGTTCGGGGTCGGAGTAGGTTTCGAGGGGGAGGCGGGCGGCGAGTTCTTTGTAGCGGTCGGGGAGACAGAGGGAGAGGATTTCGAGTTTTTCTTTTATTTTTTCGGCGGGTTCTTCTTTCACTGGATGACGTTAGGACGGGAATTGATGAACGGAGGGAGGAAGTTACGGGGGATCCAGTTCGCCAGATGATTCGCCAAATACCTGACGGCATGCAAAGATGGGAAGACTTTCATGCGCCAATGCACACCCTCCGAATCGACCGCATGGCAGCAACCGCCTCTCGTCATCCCGCTTCTACATTCACACGGATCTCCACTATCCTATTCCCCATCAGCCTATGCCCAGCCTTCTCCCTGACGGCATACCTTGATGAGCTGCACCATCTCACTCTCCAAAAAATTCTTATACGCCTCCGCCTGCGTAGCAGTAAGCGGGCAAAACACAACCTTATCACTCTTCTTCGGCAGCTGATGAGCGATGAGGTCCTTGGTGCGGCGGAGAAACATTCGAGGGAGGAGGTTATGAGCGAGGCGGGTTGCGATTTTACGGGCTTGGCCTGGGGGGTTGTTAGCATTGGAATCATAACAACCCTTCTGAAAGGGGAGATAGAGGGTGTAGGTAAAGGAAGAGAGGCGGAGAGGAATAGGAGGTTTCGAAATGTACCTAGCTGGGCTTCTGTTGCGCCATGGGATTGCCCGACCTTTAGGGGCTGCGAAATCGTCCGTTTCCACAAGCCAATATCGCCCACCAGCCCTGGATTGCACCAGTTCAAGAGGGTCCACATTTCCTCTACACTTTGTCAGCATCTATCCCGATAAGCACCCAAGCTCCATGGATGTCACCACCATGGCTCCTTCTTTCCATTATCCCCAGACAATAAGAGAGTGGAAGGAGAACGTACTTACCGTAGTTATTCTGAATAGCAGTTCCCGTGAGGCCGATGCGGCAGAGTGCGTTAATTTCATTCATGGCTTTGGTGACTTCGGATTTCCTCTCTACCCTGGTCAGCCCCCGTCCCTAACCTTCTTGGAAAGCATACCTTTGATGTAATGACATTCATCCGCCACAACAGCATCCCACGCAATCTGATTAACCTTCTCCTTGCTCCTCTACTCCCCATCGTTAGCCCACGCTCAACTCTATTTCCCTGAGCAAGCCGGTCATTTCAGCCCGCGAGTATTCCCTCTACTCAAGCAATGGTAAGGAAGGAAAAGACACACCTTGTACGTATCATAAGTCGTCACAACAACCTCACACCTCCCCTTCGCCGCCGCCTGCAGCACCTCAGATTTCCCAGCACCATGATAAACCCCCACCTGCCACCAGCCCCACGTCTCCAGCTCGGCGGCCCAGTTGTGGATCAGACTGCTGGGGCAGACAATCAGGACTTTTGGATACCACGCCTCGGTGGCCACACCGCCCTCAGTGGCTCGTATACCGGACTCGCCCTTGACCCTCTTAAACCGTCTCAGCCGCACAGCATCCCGGGAGTCACAGCTATGCGCAAAGGCGGCGCTCAGGAACGAGATGACCTGGATGGTCTTGCCGAGACCCATGTCGTCGCCGAGGATTCCGCCGCGTTGGTAGACGAAGAGGTCGTGGAGGAATTCGGCACCTTCGACCTATTTCATCGTATCTCGTCAGCACCCCTCTCTCCTCCTTCACTCGGCGACGTACCTGGTAGCTCCTCAAATACTGCGCAATCTGCGCGGGTATGATACCGGTGGTGCGGAGCTCGATGGGTTCGAACGGATTCGGCGGGTTGGGGAAATCAGGCCGTTTTTCGTCGGTCGGCTCGGGAAGGGGTACGCCTTCGAATGAGGGCGGTAGTAACAACTTGTTTAATGGCCTGCCTTCTTCTGGGCCGAGGGCGGACTGACGGCGGAGGAAATAGTCCGGCAAGTCACCCGAAAGCGTCGCATCCTCCTCCTGTTCCTCCGTGATCATTTCGGCGGCGGTTTTCCATTCCTTTGGTCTCTGTCTTTGTTCCCGCGACTTGCGGCCCTTTGCTGGCTTTGGTGGGTGCGAGTTTTTGTGTTCGGACAATGGGACGTAGCGGCGGGCGGTGGTGGTGGGAGTGGGAAAGTCCGGGTCGGAGGAGATGGGGGAGACTTCGCGCTTGATTATAGAGGTATTGGGCGATGTAGAAAGAGACAAGTCGGTTGAACGGCGGGGGCGTTTGCGGGGATGGAAGGTGTCGAGGTCGTTGTCGTCTTCGTCGTCGGAGCGGAAGAGGGAGGTGCGGGCCATTGTGGAGTTTGTGGTTGAATTTGGAGGTTGTAAGGAGAGTATTGGGGATGTTTTCGTAGGGGCTATTGGATGAAAAGGGGTGCAAACTTGGGTATTCGCAAAAAGTGGTGATGGTGTTGAGCGGCAGTTTGCTGGGGAGACGTGTTGCGGAGATGGAAGTGGGAGCGCGTAAAGTGCGTTACACAAGTGTGGAGGAAGGTTAATCCGGCGGAGGAGAAGTTCCGGTTCGGATTAACTCCAGCGAAGTGGAAGTTGCATTTCTCTTTCCCGTTTTCTACGACAAAGCACTGTGGTGAAACGCTCTAATGTGTCTCAATCTGTCTTCCGCTTTGATAGCATCTTCCCGTCGCTCAAAATAGTGGGATTGGTTCTAACTCCCACCTTTGACGTTATCAGATCAATCCGATTAGATACTCGCCCACGATAATCGTCCCCATTAAACACGTCCCCCACGCGTCTTCCCACACTTACTTTACCCCATCCGGCCCGTCACGTCGCCAGGCACAATTTTCTGCGCAGCGTGCGCCCATCTCAACACCATCTCGAAAATACCCTTCACGCAAAGTCTCGAAATACCCCGATACCTCGCTCGATACCAAACGTGCTTTCCTTTTCTACTATACGTTCGCTCTAATTCCTCTAACTTCATGGTCACCACCCTCCTATAACCTCGCCAGTCCTTCTCCTCGTTCTCCCTACCGCAGGGTCCACCACCAGCGTCATCATCTCCGGCCCCTCGCATCATACCTAAACCCTCTCTCTGACTGCCATGTTCCGCCAACTAAAAGCATCCTCCTCCACGCCCAACACCCCTCGCTCCTCGCAACCCACGCCTCGGCCCGGTCCCCTCTTCAAATCTCTCACCACCCCCTCCTTCTCGCCTCGCAACAACGACGAAAACACCCCCTTTGCCTCCTCGGCCCCATCGACTCCAAGCGGAACACCGACAACGAAAAAGAAACGCGTCCTCTTCACCACCGCCGCCGACACCACACCGACCCGGAAGCCACTTCACGGCACACCAACGTCGAATGGAAAGCCGCTCAAGAGTATCCTCAAGCCGTTCACCAGCCCGAGTCCGTATAGCCCGAGTATGCCGAATGAACCGCTGTCCCAGGAGGGCTTTGCGGCACTGGTGGAGAGCGTAAATGTTGCGCTGAGTAGTAGCGAGAGGAGTACGAGGCTAGACGCATACATGACCTTTTCGGCGACGTTGCGGGCGAATGATGTGGTGAGTGAGGCGGAGGTGCTGAGGGAGAGTATACGGGGCATGACCGAGGCCATCAGACGGGACATAGGAGCAAAGACGGAGAACGGCCAGACGGATAGTCAGCTAGTGCAGCAGGCCTTGAAGCTGCTCACCATCCTTGCGTGGGTCCCTGCCTTTGTCGAGCGCATGGAGGAGGACGACATGACCTTTTTCCTCGCCCGGGCCGTAGAAACCATCCAGTCCGAGACATCCCCCAAAATACTAGTCGTAGCCTGGATGCACCTCCTCTCGCAACAAAAATTCCCCCCGCGAGTCCTCACCCCCGACCGCACCACCTCCATCCTCACCGCCCTCCTCCCCATCGACACCCGCTTCAACAACGCCTCCGTCCTCGCCGAACGCATGTCCATCTACCTCAACCTCCTGCACCAATCCAAACCCACCCTCCTCACCACCACCCCCCTCTGGCTCCGCCCCACCTACGCCGCCCTCCTCGCAAACAACAAAGACGTCCGCACCCGCGCCCTCTCCTTCCTCCTCCCCGCCGCCCAGAAACTCGGACACGAGAAGGCCCCGATTCGAACACTTACTCAGCTCCTCTCTGAACCCGCCAAGAACGACCAGGGGAAACGCTACATGGACACGCTCATGTCCCAGTCCCTCTTCCTCCTCAAATCCGGTGACGGCCCACACATCGCTCACGTCTGGGGCGTTACCATCCTGCTCCTCCGCGGCCGATTCCCCGCCGCCGTGGTCGGCTGGGAGTTTTTTCACCCGTTCCTGCAGATCTTGCAGCACTGCTTCAATACGAGCAACTCTGCCACGAAATGCGCCGCCATCGCAGTCTGGGGGAAACTTGTCTTTGTCCTAGCCTCGCAACCGAACGGGATCGAGGCCAAGAATTTCGACCTCCTTAACCGCCCGCTCGTGGGCTACCTCAGGCAGGAAACAAGCCATAAGGTGTTTCGACAGGCTGCGGTGGGCGGCGTCAACGCTATCCTCTACTACGCTTTCCGTCCCACCGCAAACTCAAAACAACTCTCCACAGCCTGGGAGAAATCAATCGTCCCGCTCGTCCAAACCATCCTCCTCGCCTCACCGGACTTGGCTACCCACGGCCTCGCGATCCTCACCGCCCTCTTCGACCCTGCCCACGGAGCGAGGGTGTGGAAAGACAAGCGGATCTTTGACAGCGCGCCTATTGCCGTGGAGGAGCTGCCGAGGGTGGATGCGAAGTGGGTTCGGGCGAATTGTGGGGAGGTGTTGAAGACGGTGGAGGTTGCGTTGAAATCGGGTGCGGAGTGGGACGAGAGGAGGGGCATGTGGACGGCGTTCGTCAAGACTTTGGCTAGTACGAGTGCGAAGGAGGTGCGGGTTAGTGCGGAGATTATGGAGGCTACTGCGGGGATTGTTGGGTTGCTTACGAGGATGTGGACCAGCGGACCGGACTCATTGGGGTGTGGGAAGGACGAGCAAAAGGAGTTTTTGGAGCGGTTTGTGGGGTTGGTTAAGATTGCGGTGGAGGAGCTGGATGCGTTTAAAGTTACGGAGCGGCGGTTGGGGGTGGATGAGAAGGATAAGATCGTTTCACTCGGTACCCCGTCCTCGAGGAATAGACAGACATCGACGAAGGGGGAGGGGGTGGCGCCGGTGCTGTGTGTTGTGAAGCTTTTCTTGCACCCGCCGACGGAGATGGAGGGAGTGGCATTGAAGGAGGCGGTGAGGGAGGTGCTGGGGATTGTTGTGAAGGCGAGTAATTCGTGCTCGAAGCGGTTGAGTTTGTTGGCGGGGTGTGTTGGGAGGGATGTACTTGATGGGGCGGAATCAGAAGGGCTATGGGAGGTGCTGGGCTCCTTGGCAGTTGAGAGTTTGGAGATGGGGGGATCGGGCGGTGGTGAAGGAGTTGAGGATGCGGTGGGGTTGCTGGTTTATGGGTTGAGGTAAGTTTTTTCTCTTGTTGTGTTTATCTTTCTGTCGCTCTGCCTTTGTTGGACATTGCAGTGCCCTCTTCGTCTTCGCCTTCCTGTCCCCACTTGTTTCTCTCGTGGGCAATGCTAACGATCCCTTAGATCGGTCGATCCCCGCTGGGGTCAGCTCTTGCGGCTTACCAAGGATGCGGTTAATCGGGATAACGGCGAGCCTGCTGTATTGTCGGGAATTATCCAGCCACTTGCTATGAAACTCGGAAGAGAAAAGCTCACGACGGAGAACGCCGAACGCCTCATCGAAGCCGCCAGAGAGCTGTTGAAGATTACGACTAGTAATGTGTTGAAGGTTGCTGCGGAGAAACCTAGAGGTGGGATGGGTGGGTACCAGGGAGAAAAGAAGGGGCGGGTTGGGTTGGGAGAGTATGTATACCCCTCGCTTTTGTTGTTGTCGTTTTTTGTTTGTTTGTTGAGGATCTGGATGTGGAGGATGAGAATTGCTTGTAAACAGTCATGGGATATCGAAGCTTCGGCTTGGGTATTGAGGGCTGTTTACCTTTTTTTTGTGACCTTTTTTGGGGATGTCTTAAGCGGGTCTTAAGCAGGCCATTAATGGCTGTTCAACCTTCGTTGGGGCTGCTTAGCGGTGGTTACATGCTGTTACATGCCGTTACATGCCGTTAGAGGCGATAACGTTGGCTTAATACCGCTCTGAATGCCTAAGGTGCCCTGAGTGTCGCTGAGTTTTGGTCTGGTTGCCTAAGGTATCCTTAGATGGCTTTAGCAACGTTTAGCTTTTCTAAGGGTTGATTACGCTCGCTTAGCAGCACTGAGTGGTGCTTATAATGCTTTCTTTTCTTTAATCATTTTGGCAGACAATGGGCTCTGGATTGCTCTGGTCATCAGTGGTTTCAGTGATACGTTGAGGTATTCTGTGATATCCTCTGTTGGTCAGTGATATACTCTGGTTGGCTTGGATGGTTCCTGAGAATCATTGGATATCACTGACTTTTACTGATTTCCAATGAATTTCCATGGCTTCGGCTGGGTTGTCCTGAGTAACTTTGGCTATTACTGGATTCCACTGCTTGCTTGTCGTTTTCTCTGTTTCTTTGGTTATCGTTCGCCTCGTTCTGTATTCATGTTGCTTTCTCCTAGATTCTCTGTTTCAATTCTGGCCATTTACTGACTTCTCCTCAGCCCCCTCGACAACCTTCTTTCAGCAGTCTCCATGTATCTCTCTTCTTCCTACACTCTCGCCACCGACACACCCACCATCCTCACCGCCGGCCTCGCCCTTCTCAACGACCTCTCCTCCTACATCTCCCGCTGCCCCCCATCCTCAATCCTCTCCTCCCTCAAATCCATCCAGCCTGGCGTCTCCGTCTGGCTCGCCGACCGTTCCTCCCTCTTTTCCAACCACCCTGGCCTGCCAACGCTGGAAAGAACCTACGGATTCCTCTCCACCGCCATCAAAGACCTTCACCAGCACAATTCGTCGACACTTGATACCCTCTCCCCACTCATTACCGCCGGCCTTTCCTCAACACGTAAATCTCTCGCCGAAATCACCGCCGAGACCTGGAACGCCACCTTTGGCCAGGAGGAAAGCTTGGACTATCCCCCCGACGTCCTCGAGGCGCTCCAAAAACTTCGTCCAATCGCAGACCTCAAACTCCCCACCTTCCCCGCCGACCCGGACGAAACACTCACACCCCCCGACTACTCCCAGTCCCAAGACGAGGTGGCGCAGTTCTTGAGTCCGACGCCCCTCGCGCGGCTGAGGTCAACATCGCCAATCCCACCGTTGGCTTCCTTCTCCCCCGTCAAGAAGCCGGTCAGGAGTAAGCCAACCAAACAAGAACGGCCGAAGCCCAAGCACATGGATAGTCAGCTGCATTTCGAGCCCATACCGCACCAATCTTCCGACGAGGCCGAGAGTCAGCTCCTCACCGAGCGCCAGAAAGAGGTTAAAGAGCGCCAACAACAAGAAGGCCTCCTCTTCTCCGACATCGCGATGGACCTCCCCCCCTCCACCCCCTCTCGCCCGCACCTAGCCGTCCCCGAATTCACCATCGACCCCAGCTCCGAGGTCGGACAGGATCTAGATCTCACGCCGAGAGCCTCGCGCCAGCAACAGCGTCAGCAGCAGCGTCAGCAGCAGCGGGGTGAAAAGGAGGCGTCCCCAGACGTTCCTTCGAGTCCGCCCCCCACCCAGTCCCAGAGCCAGACCAGCCCGACGAAGCGGAGGATCATGCATATGAGTCGGCCGAGGACGTTGGAGATTCGGAGATCGAACTCTGCGTCGGCTGAACCAGGGACGCAGGTGGCCGTTGAGATACCGACGACGAAGAGGAGTCAGGAGCAACAGGCGATTTTCAACGCCCTACACGCCTCCCTGGAGCAGCACGAGGGCGATACGGATTCGACTGCGAGCCAGTCTGCGAGCCAGAAGAGTCCGGCGAAGCGTCCCCGTGGTAGGCCGAGAAAAGCAGTCAAGAGGAAGGAAGAAGACGACGAGAGTGAAGGCAGCGTCATCGAAGTTACGCCCTTGCCCAGCCAGCGTAGTCAGCCCACTCAGCCCACTCAGCCGGCGAGTCAGGAGCCCAAGGAGACCAAGAAGGAGCGTAAGCGCCGCAAGGCCAGGGAAAAGGCCCAGGCGGCGAAGGCAAAGACGAAATCCCGTGGCTCGTCCCCCGAACTGCCTACCGCAACACCGACGAAGGCTGCACAGGGTACGCCGTCGTTGAGGAGGTCGTTGAGCCGGAAACGTAGCAACCTTTCAGCCCAGGAAGACCTCACTGACGAGTTGGCGTTGCCGGCAACTTCGTCGCCGGCGGTGGCGACGCCAACGGAAAACAGAAAGAGGAAACGAGACCAGCTGGCGCTAGGCAGCGAGATGGATCTCGACTCGACCCCACAAATCCCCTCCTCGGCGATGCGGACGATGCAGACAACCCACCTGCATAACGATACCGTCGTCCCCTCTTCGCCGCTGGAGCGGAATCTGTTCCAGAAACCAGCGCAGCCGGCGTCGAAGTTGGCTACCGCAGCTAAAGCCCCCACCGCCGCTCCGGCTGCACCAGCACAAGAGGAGAGGAGGGCATCGGTGGCAAGCACGGTGGCGAGCACGAGTGGAGGCATGGAGGAGCTGCAGAGTACGTTGATGCAGCTGAAGCAGAATATGCATGACCTGGAGGAGGACCAGCGGCAGTTGGCGGA
Source organism: Ascobolus immersus RN42 (assembly GCA_003788565.2). NCBI lineage: Eukaryota > Fungi > Ascomycota > Pezizomycetes > Pezizales > Ascobolaceae > Ascobolus > Ascobolus immersus. Next base: position 221,886 of record ML119692.1, read on the forward strand.
GGATATGGTGTTTGAGATATATTGTCAGTTGAGGGATGCGGGGAGGGGGAAGAGGAGAAAACTTGATAATTGAGGGTTATTTTTGAGGCGGTGGCTTTACGAAGATGTTGTTTGAGTTCAAGTTTCGTATCGTTGCTGAGAAGATTGGAAGTGGAAGTGGAAGGCTTGTGGTGTCCGTGTTCGTCTTGAGAGCATGTCGTGGCTGGTGGTTGGTGGATTGGGGAGTTTTATATCCTGATTTGTTAGGCTGGATTGGAGCGATTTGATTACGCTGTTGTTTACTTCTTGGTGGTGCTTTTAGCTTCGTTATTTGGTTCTTTAGATGCTGGTTTTGTATTCTTATTGGCGGATTGGCGAGTAGGTTGGTGTTTTTCGGTTTAGTAGTAGCAGGGTTATTGGTAATGTTATGGTACTTAGCGGATATCTTGGTGTAATGCAGGTTGAGTTTCAAGTTTGCGCGGATGCTGTTCTCGCTTTTATCTCTTGATACCGTTGCTCTCGAGTTAGTACGATACCATTCTCTACTTAATTTTCGTCTTGGCATGCGTTCGTCAAGGCTCCTCACTTTACCTGGCACTGATGTAAGAAATGCTTAGCCTCGTTCCCAGTCCTGAGCTTTCCGAGCGTGTTGAGAGAGTTTCGGAAAATTGCTGCGTAGCAAATGCTCAGCCTCGAATGTAAAAGATAGGCACGGATCTGTAAACACTGCCTGGCTGATCAATCAAGCCTCAATATAAATACCGATGTAGGAAAGCATAAGAGTCAAAGTACATGCGAGCTCAGCCAGTCATGGGATTAGACTCGAGAGCGGCAAAAGGGTAGCCCAATGCGAGGCTCGAACTCGCGACCTTGAGATCTCTCATGGCTCTCCTCGTAAGAATAGAAACCTGTTAAGAGTCACACGCTCTACCGACTGAGCCAACCGGGCAATTGATAGAAATAGTTCCTTCTTCACATATACAACCTTCCAACTATCCTTTTAATTCCACAGCAAGCTCCGTTTTGCTATAAATAACCCCTCAACTCTCACTTCTTCCCGTGCCAGTGTCCACTTCACTCCATCAGATCGCAGCTGCAGCACCTTAAAATTAGACGAGACCTTTTTACGCATCCAAGCCACATGAAGGACTCGGAGCATATGATACGACTCAACTGAGCTCAAGCGAAGGATTCTTTCGGGAGAAGTACGAGCAACTGTATAACGTATACGGAAAAGGTGGTTACACGAGAACGAACGGAGGAGTTAACTGGAACTACGTTCGAAGCAGAAGCTCGAACTAGTTCAAGTACGCCGTACCTGCAAAGCTGAGATCGCCCTTCTAGAATTCTCAGCATGAAAGAGAGCACGCAAAGAAGGCCGAAGGAGAACACAGCAAGACTGACAGTGTTGAAGGAGGATACAAATTAATAGCGAGCTGTGTTTGGCTAAAAAGATTTCCCGCTCCTCACGTCTTCCCAAGCTAGTGCATGCAATTCCCAAACGGCAAACTGAACGGACTCTTCTGCATAAGCCAATGGAATGCGCCCTTGATGCGGCACGGAAAACAGATCATTAAAGTTAAGGACGTACGAGCGACTGCAGTACTTGGAAAGAGACAATAGAACGAAAATGGGGACGGAAGGGCTCGACCAGCACGAAGCGCATCAAACGTGTATGCAAAAGTTATTGCAAGTACACTAGGTGCTCTAAGGACTTGCTTAGCAATAAAGCTTTCGTACGTGCCATTTTAGAATAATGACTCGGAGACTTCTGCTCTTATACCCTACGTACAAAGACGATACGTGTCCAGGAATCAAGTACAGTAGTTGTGAACAAACACTTCGCTTGTAGTTCTCACACAGGAATAGTAAAAACCTCTATTCTCGTACTGTTCATGAACTTTTACGACGGCCAGAAGAGCAGGGAAGAGGCGAAAATCTAATACGAGAAGCAGCTTGAGATGGCAATTGATTCAAGACAGTACCGCAGTCTCACGTTTGTGAGAAGAATGGTAGAATACACTACGTAGTACTATACGGGAACCCTAAGTAAGGACAAAGCTAGCTGAATTTACGATACAGAAGCCAAAACAAGAGAACTGGCAAGCTTTGATATTTTCATAAAGGAAGAATAGTACAGGTAAACGAGTATTGTACGTCTAAGAATTCGCACAACGTCTGAAATACACGAAAGGAAAACCCGAGAGAAAGCTTCTCACGCATATGAAATCAAGTCAGAAAACTGTCAAACTCTAAGAGAACAAGATGAGGGACTCGTGGGGACAGCGCAGTTCTTAGAGCACTCGAAGCTAACATTGAAAGATAGTACATAAAAGCCCAAAAGGGTAGCCCAATGCGAGGCTCGAACTCGCGACCTTGAGATCTCTCACCATGTTAAGAGTCACACGCTCTACCGACTGAGCCAACCGGGCAATCGATGTGGGAAAGTGTACCTATACAAATAATGTTTAAGAGAAACAAAGTCGGAAATGATGAATGAAATGGATACACATCACGCCGATGGTCCTATTACGGCAGGAGATACGCAAAAAATTGAACAGTGAGCTGGGTAGGGAGCATCATGCTAAGCACTCAAGTGTTTAGAGCGGAGCCAGATAGGGAGGATTCACGCATGTCTACTAGGTACTTAATGCCGCTTGCAGCATGCGCATGCACGCATGCGAGCAAATAGCTGGCGCGCCACTTCGGTAGACGTCAGGTCCGCGGGAGTACTCTTATAGCAGGCATGCATGCGATAGATGAGTACTATCCAAATCGCCTCGGTTCAATTGAAGTCAAAACGGCCGATGCCGTGCACGCGAGACAATTAATAGTAAAGATGCTGCCACATCAGCAAATGTAAACGACGCTGCGTCCATCAGTACTAAGCAGCCGACGTAAGTAAATGCTATCACCACCACGTCGCAAACAAGAAGTATGCATGCACAGATTCAGCTTTTCTCCCTTCTCCTCTTTTTTTCAAACTTCTTTGGGTCATACGGTGTTGCCAATGCTGGCAATAGCGACTGCAAAGACATTACTTTCATTCTTACCGAAAGCCAGAGGTTTCTGACCCCGGATCGTATCATTAACTATGTCCTCTCGGGCCTAGAAGGAGGTCATAACTTTGGCAGTTACAACGAAATGCTGAAGTTCAAGCGGTTTAATTCGCCGGATATTGTGAAGGAGACCCTGTGGGTAAAGATTTATGTGTGATCTGGTTCTGAGAACCCCAAAACTGCGTAGTAGTAACCATATTTCTTCAGTTTGCGGGCGCCCATTTGTTTGCCTCAAAATCATTTGGGTTAAGGTACCAGAATTTAAAAGGATAACCAGATTCATATTAGAGAAGGCGGCAATTTGTTAAGGAACCCAAGTTTTCAAAGGCCGGGAAAGCAATTTGCAGGCAAGAAATATTCCAACTAAACTTTTTCTTCTCCATCACCGCAACAACTCCCCTTGCGCCATAGTTCCCTCTACTAATCTCTAACCAAAAAGCGTAGTTTCTTCTCAGGACCCTGGAACTGGACACTCTTGGACTTTGTACTTTGGATTCTCGGACCTTTGGACTCTTGTACCTTGGACTTCTGGATTACTATTTGGACTTCTCGTTTGGACACTCGCTTCATTGGACTCTGGATTGTTATTTGTCGTTGTTTGTTAACAGATTGCGTTTAGAGAACCCGATCTGAGCCGAAGCTTTGCTGTAGTATCTACAGGTATTGGTTAAGTGGTTGGTTCGGGTTAATTATAAGGAAGGAGTACACAACCTTCAAAAGCGGGTTCCTTAACCAGCTTTTGACCGGAACATAACCCAGTTTCGAAATCGGAGTAAGTTGAGAAGTTAACCAAATTACCATACAAAGTTAACCCGAAAGCAACCGGATTTTGAACAGCAATGAATGATTTTCTATGGAGCGAGCATTAACTTAGATTCTGGTTATGGAACCAAAGTCATTTTGTCCCACAGGGAGAAGCAGGTTCTCTACGAAATGAAGTTGAGACGAGAAGAATCTCAGAGACTGAGGTCACCAGATTACCCGGTCCGAGTCAGCTCCCTTGACGGTCAGATTACAGCGGATACTCAAGCAGCCGGAGTTCTCGGAGTTGGAAGCTTAGCTGAAGTCCCGAAGGGCGTTCAGGCGCCCGTCGTACAACTGGCGCCAGTATCCAATACTCGGCTCCAAAAGCGATGGTTCGACAGTTTTTGGAGCTTTGTTTTAGGAGAACCACCCAAATACCAACCTCACAACGACAATGCAAAACCAAAGAAAATCAGGAAACCGATCGTACAACCAACGTCTGCAAGCTTTAATATAACCTACGGAATCGAGTATTATCAAAATTTCGACGACGATTTAAGTGGCGTTGACAGATGCTCAGCATTCCGGTCCGGAGCAGAATTTCTGTTTTATAAGATATCTCAGCTCCATAAGGCATGTCCAACCCCTTCTCGAATCGTGGGAGTTGGTGTGGCAGATGGAGCAATGTTGTGGAGATGGGTTCTTAACGGACGGCGTCACGAGATGCGGGCGTGGTATCCATGGATGCAGTGCGAGCATTTCTATACTGGCCGCTCAGATGACGAAGGTTAGTTTGGCTCCAGTTCTTGTTTAACTAGACTGGGACTCTCATACTCAAACTCGCGATCGAATGAAGATTCAGACTCAGACTCGGACTCAGATTCGGACTCAGATTCAGACTCAGACTCAGATTCAGACGAGGATTCGGATTCAGACGAGGATTCGGATAGGACCACCCGGCACAGATCTTCAGATACCTTCAAGCTGGACACGCCATTGAGTGTCTTGAAGCAAGAATGTGAGTATAAGCCTGCTACATGGACCTCCAACCCAGTCCGATGTTAATTAATATATCGAATGTACTTATTAACTCCGGCTAGTAACCGCAGTCGCACTGTTAAACGACATAAGCCATACACGGTCTCAACACGATACGGTCAAGTGGCGTCTCGAGAAGCAGGATAAAGAGCAGGATACCCTTGGGGCGATACGTTGCGGTCTTGGAACTATGCAGATGGACACGTCTGCAGTGGAAGGCTAACACAGAAGCCAATTGTAGAAGATATTGGCTTTGACAATATGAGCAATATGTATGTCGAAATGGTTGGTGAGTGGATTCTGGATCGGTTGGAAAAGGTCGGGATAATGAGAGGGCCACTGCCAGGGCTGGTGCATAAATATGAGAGCCTGGACTAGCTTGGTAGTGTACTGCAGGCAGTTGCGCAAAGCTAGATAAGCCGGAATCACTTCCCACTGCTGCTGTCATCCAGACGATTAAAGAATTGTTCCGATTGTTTTTTGCGGAACATTTAATGGACGCTAATACCATTGCGGACCCTCATGCGCATGCTAAGCAGCTGGTACCTCCGCTCAGACTCTTTCAAGTTCAGTGTCACTCTTTCCTTTGCCTGGAAACGCGACACACTTCCGTGAACTTGCTATCCTCTGACTCGACTCGTAGCGGCACCGGTGTGGCGACGGATTCATTCTCCCAGCCCGTGCAGTGATTCGAAGTTTCCTGTTATACATCGCAATCAGCGGATGCGCTATAGCGCTATTCAGCAAACTCCGGAATCAAGTCCTCCGTCCTGTGATCTTGGACTTCGTCAGATATATAACAAATATCCTCCCACTTCGTTAGCAATCGATAGTTCAAGAAAACTTCTTTCACAATACCACTTCTTAATTTTCCTCACACACATACTCAAGTTTAACCTACCATCCAAATCACATCAACCATCAATCAGCTTCACCGTACTGGTTCACGATGTCGCAATCCTCCGAGAAGCAGCAGCCACCACCATATTTCCCTGGCACAATGCAGCGCCCTGCAGCGTCAGAATCCGCAGTAGTAACGACACACACCTGCAACTGCCCGCACTGCTACATGGGGTTGGACACCAAGACGCATGACCCCTCCACTGCCTCTGCCCAGCAATACAGCACGCATCCACAGCTCGAGCGCGTCAAGACGGAGCCAAAGACCAAAAAGGAGCTGAAAAAAGAGAGGAAGAAACAGGAGAAGGAGCGACGGAGAATGCAAAGAAAGGCGAAGCCGTGGTTCGGGTTTACCTTCAGTCTGTTCAGCTGGAGTATTTTTTAAAATGATTCGTGTACGGTGAAATATCTTGGGATATCATGTCAAGAAGGATTACCTACAGTACGAAGTACCTGCAGACAAGTATTGCAATATTGACATATTAAAGTTTCTTGGTAGTATAGTGCACTGGTTGGTTAGTATACGTGTCTGTACTCACCGGTTGATGAGGAGCGCACGTAGCATAGACATCAAAGTGTTTGATCGACATGACCACATATATTAGGCCATAGATTGAAGATCATACGGGACCCCGTCTGCTCTCATATAGTCAAGCTTCTAATCGCCAAGTTAATACTGTGGTGGACCACACGGGAGTCATTGGTGCTGTATGTCTTCAATGATGTTTTACGGCTTGCTAGGCTCTTTTTTTTTGTTAGGATAAGAATCGAGACGACTTGAACTCGATAGATGACAAACGGAGGCTGTAATGCATATCACTCCTCGGTACTAGTATAATGGTCAGTATGTATACGTACCTGTCATCTGCATCTACAGATCAGGTAATGCGCACGTGGTCAATAAACGCGAATCAGGTACATACTGGGAGAAATCCTGGGAATACCTAGGTAAACTCACAATGTCAACACCATTATGGTCATGAACATGACGCTCATCGTGCGGTTCAAGAAGAGTTGGTAAGTAGTCATGACGCTTCGCGTCATGAAAAAGTGGGAGGACGCCCGAGGCCCTATTAAAGGTCTCGTCCCTACCGGGACTCGACCCTTAATATGGGGGTTCGATTCCCCGCCGGGGAGTATGTTTTTTTTTAGATCTGTTAGTGAACGAGCACCAGTATTAAAGTGCGCATCGGTGTTCTTCATATCCCGCATCCGTCGACCTCCTGCGTTTGGACTCGCCCTCGAATTAATCATAGTCAATTGGAAGCACGTCATCATCTTGGATATACTTGTGCGGTGCTCGCTCCAGTTAGGCTGTAAACGCAATCGCAGACTCTCGGGAGGGTTCTTGCATGACGGTAACGGGTAGATGTCTGTTGCATATGCAATGCCGAAATGTTCAGATCCCTTGGCCACGTCTTTGGACAGCAACTCAATCATCACATGCAAGACACAGCTTGTAAGGATTGATGCTTAACTACGAGCCCATCCGCCCTCTAAACTGCTTGTATGTCAGAAGACGTCCAGACTCAGAATGTCCTCCTCGCAAGAAGATCTTATCTACGACTGCATTGTCCTCGGTGCTGGTCCTCAAGGCCTTGTTTCCGCGAAAACGTACGGCTCTAAATTCCTCCTTTCTGCACAGTACCCACTCTTTGTTCGGCTCTAACCCGGCTTCATAGGTACCTGCAATGCTCTCCTAGTGCTAACCTACTACTGCTCGATTCCCAGCCAACCCTTGGCGGCACCTGGGCCCCCTCTCGACTCTATCCAGGCCTCACCACGCAGAACCCCATCAGCCAGTATGAATTCACCGATTTTCCCATGTCTTCAGACTGGATCAAGAGCGGAAAAAAGTACGAATACATTCCCGGCAGTGAGGTATCTCGTTACCTCCAGCAGTATGCTGAGCATTACCACCTGGTTGAACGATGTCGATTTGGCGAAATGATTGACCAGGTGGAGCGGAACAGTGCGGGATGGATGGTATTGACCAGCCTCATACTCGGAGAGGGCCTTGTCGAGGGAAGACGGCATGTCTATTACACCAAGCAACTTATTGTTGCGACCGGCATGTCGTTCAACCCCAAATTACCCGCCCCTTTCCCAGGTCAATCGGAGTTTGAAATGGATGGTGGTAGGGTGTTCCACTGCAAGTATGTCCCACAGCAGCTCGAGTTCCTAAAGAGCGACGAAGTAAGGAGCATCGTGGTGCTTGGAGGTGGGAAGTACAGCGTTGATATGGTAACGATGTGTGCTGGCCTTGGAAAGAAGGTGGAGTGGGTGATTCGGCCATCTTCACAAGCTGGTTCGGGTTCGAAATGCACGTATCCGGAGACAACTCGTGGACATCCCGATGGGGGTGGACCGGTATCTGGCGAGGTGGGACAGAGTGACGTGGGTGGTAGAGGGCCACCGTCGATGTTTCCGGGTGAATTTTGGCGATGGAATACTGTTGCCGGGCTCTCGACGAGGGCAGCGGCAAAGATGCATCCGAATATGTATGATACGAGCAGTTGGGGTTACTGGTTTTGGCAGAGCGGGAGGTTCTGGTTGGGGTATTGGATTATGGGGTTGTATTGGCGGATTATGGGTTGGGTGACAAACATGACGAGTCGGAGCGTGGAGAACCTAAGAGAGGCGAAGGTTGAGTTGGCGAGGAACGGGTAGGTCTTCTCTGCTAACGAAGCCTCTATTGAAATGCCATACTGACAATGGGTAGTGCTAGTTGCTTTCTCTCCGCTGCAGCAATCATGCAAACTCCCACGATGATGGAAGTGCTCTCGGATCCTGCAAAAGTTACTATTCATCGAGCCAGCATTACCAAGCTCGAGGCAGGCGTGGTTAATCTCACCTCCACTCACGGTCTCAACCGGACGATATCCACCATTCCGTCTACTGCAGTCATCCTTGCAACCGGATGGAATGCGCCATACCCTTTCTTCTCCGATAGTCTCAAGATGGAACTCGGCTTACCGGTCCCCATCTCATCTTACCCAGCCAATCTCCATCAACATTGGGAGGAGCTGGATCAAGCCGCCGACAAAGAGCTTCTGGCCAAGCTACCTTTCTTGAAGTATAGCCCACTTGATAGTAGCCCGTTGACGCATACTCAATTCCGACAATACCGCTATATTGTTCCAACGGCCCACTTCTCGCCATCATTCCCGCCTCATCTGCGGAATATCGTTTTCGGAGGAACGGCGCAGGCAAACCTACATATCCTTAGTGCTGAGATGCAAGCCATATGGGGCGTTGCATACCTTCTTTCTTCTGCCTCGCCTGATTTATATCCTTTGCCGACACTTCCAAAGAGCTTGAATGAAGCGGAGTACCATACAGCCTTGCAGACGAGGTTTCAGGAACGCAAGTATCCTGGGCGCGGGAGGGAGATTCCAAGCTTGTTGTGGGAGTATATAGGGTATACCGATGCCTTGCTGAACGATATAGGGTTGCAGGGTAGAGGGATGGGTCTGTGGACTATCCAAAGTCCGAGGCTGTATAGTGGCGTTGTGGAGGAATGGCTGAGGCGTGGGAGAACCGAGATCGATGGCCGAGAGAACAAGAAGGTAGTCTAGAAAACTAAAGAGGCTTCCGAGCACGAGCATCGAATATGAACACGAGGATCGAATATGAAAGGTTCTAGATTTATGATCAGTAACGTGGGTGTCGAAAATGATTCATACTTACCTGACCAAACACGTGTATACAGTTGACGTTGATTTGGTGAGGGGGTTGATGTCGCCAATCGGAATGTTAAGAAACCCCACGAGATCTAACCCTAACATAATCTCGCAACCCTAATGGGCTATCGTTTCGCCGTTCCGATTCGCGAACACTTCGAGACGGCTTCGCGAATCCCATCAACCGACCGAGCCTCACACTTATCGCCCAATCTTTCCGCCTACCACACGGTTGCAAGACTCGGGCCTGCTGCCAATGACGCGCTCCCACTTTCAAACTTTGCTGCCGTACCTCCTTCACCACGATATTTCTAGGCTTTCGTTCCCCATCAACACCAACCCAGACATACCGATCTTATTATGCGTCTCCGCCATAACCGGTTCTTCGATGCATTGATACCCTAACAACACATCGACACGAACATCACCATTCTACTCTTACCACATCGACACAACTGGAAGTTCCACAATGTCAGATCGCGACGCAATCCACGACCTGCCTACCCCCTCCGCGTCACCTGAGCCGGGGTCCGAACCGTGCAAACTCTCCCACGAAGCTCAAATAGCATCTCTCACCCGAGATCTCGACCGCATCATTCTCACGCACTGCAACGAGACCCTCGAAGTCGATAAACGTTTCACCGCCGTCGATGCTCGCTTCGCAGCTCTCGAGCGCCGGCTATACCCACTGATTGGAGATCCTACCCAGGACGGCCTATTGCATGAAGGGCTTTATTACCGTGGAGGTCCGACGGATTTGGACCAAGTTGAGAGAAGGGTTGAAGCGCGAGTTGCAACGGATTTGGGAGGAAGGATTGAGGGGTGGTTGAGGGTTGTGGAGGGCAGGATTTTGGGGATTGAAAAGGCGGTTAGGAGGATTGAGGGCGTCTTGGAGAGCTTGGAGGAGAGGATTGAAGGGGTGGAAGGTGAGGTTGCGGTCACAGGGAGGGAGGGTAGGAGAGGAAGTGCGCCTTACTAGTAGTCGGTTGGTTCAACGCTGGATGGTTATCAGTTGGCGTTATGCGCAGTTTGCGTTTATGGTGGGGTTGAAATATTTATACCCTAGTTTTGGATGATTTTCATGATCACGATGGCCGCTGTAGTGCCTACATGTACACTGGCAATGATGGGAGGATTACCGGCTTCTTTCTCACTCCCGCTCGAATTTACTCTCGAGAGTGTCATACATGACATTGCTGTTGGATAGGAGCTTAAACGTCGAAGTAGTCTCAAGAAGTATATCTTTCGCCATGGTTAGTCTAATAGTTAGTGTTAGAAATGTGTAGTGTTGGCAGGGATAACTTTAATTCTCCGGTTCACCGCCCTACAAAACATTGGTTATATGGCGAAAGGGCAAAGCGCCCCAGGCCGCTGCTAAAGCAAGTGAAGTGCTATCCTCTTTTCTGATTATCCTTCCTGAAAGGGTAGTAATTGCCCCGGTCAGCAGGATAACAGCTGCCCCCGCCAACAGGATAATGCGGCTGCTGCCTCAAATGCTTAGGTAATAAGCAAAAAGAAGAAGAAAAGGTTTTCAGGTGTCAAACATGGAAGCCGTCACCACCACGACATCACCATCACAACATCACCATCACAACATCACCATCACAACATCACCACCCCGGAGCCAGCAAGCCCCTGTTAGAAGCACTACTAATAAGTCTTAGAGTTGGAAGCCCCCAGTCAGAAGCATCAGTCGGAAGCACCAGCCGGACACACCAGCAGAGCACTAGTCATCGGAAGCACTAGCTACCGGAAGCACCCTAAAGTCGCGCGTCGGAGGCACCAGTCGGAAGCACCAGCCCTTTGGATTCACCATCGTCAGAAGCACTCTAGAGTCGGAAGAACCAGTCGGAAGCACTAGCCATCGGAAGCACCATTAGAAGTGTCATCGGAAGCACCCTGGAGTCGGAGGCAACAGTCGGAAGCACTAGCTCATTGGATTCTCCATCGTCGAAAGCACTCTAAAGTCGGAAGCGCCAGTCGAAAGCCCCATTCGGAAGCACCACTCGGAAGCACCACTCGCCGGAAGCACCACTCGCCGGAAGCACCATGTACCAGTCGAACAGCGTCGGAAGCACCACTCGGAAGCACCACTCCTGCCGCGAGAACCAGCGTCGGAAGCACCACTCGGAAGCACCACTCGGAAGCATCAGTCCTGCCGCGAGCACCAGCGTCAGAAGCACCACTCGGAAGCACCACTCGGAAGCACCACTCGGAAGCACCACTCGGAAGCGCCAGTCGGAAGCACCTGTTGTCGGAAGCACCTGTTGTCGGAAGCACCTGTTGTCGGAAGCACCAGTTGTCGGAAGCACCAGTTGTCGGAAGCACCATTGCCGGGCGGAGGCCGGAAGCACCAGTCAAAAGCAGCGGCCAATGTTATCCTTCCTAATGGGCAAGTCTGTTCACCCTGTACGGCGGGGTGTGACCCTGAGTTTCAGGGTGTAACCCCGTCTCAATGGTGGCATCCCTTCTCAGGGGGTAAAATCAACTGGCTTATTCCACCTCAGTACAGGTTAAATGTGCCCATTGGTCTGGGGCATGCTTTGGCCTTATTGAAAGGATGAATATGTTTACACTTTTTTGTTTCGTAGGGACCGCATGCAGAAATGTAGGGTGATCGGGTTGATTTTAGAATTAAACCCAAATGATCATGAACTCAGACAAAACACTACACAGAATCAGCATATGTGTAAGATAACACAACTGCTTCAGTGTTCGTTCTCCCGCACGAACCTTAAGGGCAGCCCATACTACTCTAGCTACTATGTTGTGTACGAAGTAGGAACTGGCTACGAGTAGTAAGTATCCACCGGCACCAACATCCGAAGCACAGATATTTACATAGCATGCAATTAGGTTTACGAAAGACAGCACACTTTGTCGAGCATCTACGGAACACGCACACATTCTTCATCGAGAATTCAGCAGCCCAAACACGTCAACGTTGCAACTATCAAGTCTAACGCACGGTAGTACGAGCACGAGTGCTAAGCACACAAACGTTGCAAACGCCAATGACTCACAATAATCATGAAGTCTATTCAAGAGTAAACCAATGGTTATACGTATACTACTTCTACCAAAAGAAGCTTCGAAGGCAGAACTACGAGTATCAATACGTATCAAGTACTTAAGTACTTACTACTTACGAATAAGCTCGTACACAAGGACCGTGACATGTTATGGTTTAGAAAGAAGACACTTTCGTGGCGCACGCTTACTTACATCATTGAAAGAAAACCCAAAGGAAGGGTAAAAGAACGCGCCAAATACAACCAGAGCCTTGGTTTGAGCATGAGTATCAAGCAGTGTCAAGCACCTAAGCAAGTTTTCAGTATGGTCTCCTCATAGAGGGACAGTAACGAGGTAAGTTAAGTAACCACCCACGTGCACAGTACTTGAAGTCTAAGCACGGTTAAGAAAGACAGAACCGTTTGTTGAGTCGGGTACGAAAACTTCAAAGCTTGGTTGAATTAGAAAAAACCACATACAACAAGTACCAAGGCCCGCACCTCAATGCACGACTTGCAATTTCCAGAGCATTCCACCACTACACACAGAATGAGTCTACGAGTAAAATAGCACAAGGCTTACCTTGAATTATATCACGTACGTTTCTTGAGCACAGCCCACACGTATGCATACTACTAGTAGTTCAGGGTGGTGACGTCAGCAGAAGGCTTCGTCACGATAACCAAGTCCTCAGACAGAATCCACGTACGAGTAAAGAAACCAGCTCTAAACCTGCATTAATTCACGTGGTCACGTACATACTTGCCTGCCAGTGGGACAGCCTATACTCTACTAGCAGTGTGAACGGATAACCAGATCTGAAGTACTGGCTCGGAAGGCTCAGCTACATATGACCTTGAAGCACCGAAACAATACCTCGTCACAGACCCAGAGTCACATTACGAGTAAGACAACACAAAATGGTACAGCACTGCTCCATGGCCATGGCGCCATGTAAGAAGTATACATGTACCTTGCAAGCAGCCATTGTAGTACCCATGCAACAAATGTCAAACGCCTTAACTACGAGCACCAACAAATCTGGCGCCGTATCATCTTTACCGATAGAGGGCAAAGAACGGGTAAAGGACTCAAAAGAGAAGACACATTTGGCTCAATATGTTACAGTACGAGCTTCAGGACAGCTCATAAACTTACAATGAAACCAACGCTCATAAAGTACGAGTAATATTCATCCGCTCGGGCCGAAAGCTTGGTCACAACTTGAAATGAAAATTGCACGAGTAAGAAACAAGACTTTATTTGCGAGATCCGCACGCCTCTACATCTACCCTTCCTCTCAAGGAAAACACCACAACGAGAGATTCAGCTCTACGACTTACGAGTAAAACAGCACAGCCCTATCGCTTTCCGCGAACTGCCCACATACACAAAGAAGAAATGAAGAATAGCCTACGAGTATCCATCAGCCAGAGTAACGTTACCGATGTGTTCGAACCACGTGCACGAGTAAAGCACCCAAGAAGAAATTCGTCATTTGACACGATTGATAAAGCTACTTACTTACATGGATAATCTTCACGACAGCCCATACACGTATATATACAACAATCAGGAAGGCGCAGCTATACGTACACTATCAAAGACACAAGTAACTAGGAGATCGCGGGTAAGCATACGAGTAAGAATGAGAAGACTGGTCGTATGCACAGAATCTACCATAAACGAATCACGCAAACGTATCTCGATAACAGCCCCAAGACAAAACATAGCACCGAATCGCTCAGGCTTAATCGCGAGTACCAGTACCAAGTACCCAAACAAGCCACAACCAGCAAAAACCTCCACGATGAAAGCAAAACACCTTTGCGGTAGTATTGCTTGAGTCAACAGCATTGCAAGCTCCGAGAAGAGCACATTTTCGTGGAGATTGGCGACCTGGCCGACCCGTAAGAAAACACGAGTAAAGCAACAATGCTCAACAGCCCAAATACTTACACAGTATGCGACGCTGCAGCAGAAGGGGCGTGTACGAGTATCGATCCACTGGCACCAAATTTAAACACGCCACGTACCAAGACATGATAAACTACGAGTTCTCAAGAACGTGAACACGGGCGTACGTGATCAACATATGCATCAATTACGGGCAGGATAAACATTCGAAATTCTGAAGACGGATCATATTCACCCCGAAAAGAGGACACCGAAGGGGGTGCTACGAGTATCAAGGACGTAAACAACAAGGCTGTCATGCGCGATTATGAGCACGAGTAAGAATGAGAAGATTGAACATATACATCAACTATGTTGCTGCCCGTACACGAATAATGAGCTGAGAACGGAGCTTTTACAATGTTTGGAATTCGAATGTTGAACGAGTATCAACGGGCAGAACACTGGCAACAAAGCTATCACGGTAATACTACTAGCACGAGTAGTTAATTATTATAGAGAAGAGCTAGAAGGATTGGACGTATGCAGCCAACGTTACGTTGACGCTCCGCCGCACGCGTGTCTTGAGGCCTAGGACAGCCCATATACGGTACATGTACAAAGTACTTACCTTGCAAGCATGCAGCCAATACCCATACAACAAATGACATACGCCTCCGAGTCAGCTCCGAGCATCAACAAATCTGGCATCGCAACGTTGCAACTGAACCGATCGATAGCGAGGTTAAACTACGAGTAAGAGACTCAAAAAGAGACGGCGTATTTGGCTCGGTACGTTTTGAGGAAGAGCTTCAAGACTGCTCATAGACAAAGAAACGAACGTGCACTCACCAAATACAAGAACCAATTACTTACTTAATTTACTGGAACCTTGATTATGCAAAGCAATCTCACGAGGAAGAAACAACTTGAAGACTGATCTATTCATTAAACCCATACGCCTCTACATCTACCGGTCCTTCGGATGTAGGCAACGGGCCGGCCGCCTGCAGGCTGTCTGGGCCGAACCCTCGTCGGCCAGGCTCGGCCAGAGACATTTTGAGGACGGTCCGAACCCAGGCCGGCCAAGGCTTTCATTCGCCGGCTCAGGCTTGAAGCCAGGCCGGCCCACAAGCCGGTGCAGTTACCTAATTCGGTAAAAGTACACTTCTACCTGTACCCGATGTAAGCGAGGGTGACGCAATGGTGACGAAAAGTGCCCATTAGACCATCAAAAATGGGCATTTTGGCGCGTTTCTGTATGGCTACCGGCCATGTCGTCCGTCTCGGCTTAGCCCAACCGGCTTCGGCTCGATCTGGTGAATGGTAGGCCGTCTTGAAGCTGTCTAGAGCCGGGCCGGAATTAGTGGGCCGGTCTCGGCTTACCCCAAAGCCGGCCCAGACGGCCGACTGCCTACACTGGTCCTTCCTCAACACCACTCAAAATGTTTCACGACCCATAAGTAAAACATCACCGGCTCTATCGCTACACAAGAACTTCCCACACAGTGGAACGGATGAATCGATTCGCCACGAGTATACTAGTAGGATCCATCAACCAGACAACCGTCAAGACGGATGTGATTGACGCACGAGTCCTTACTTAAAGTAAGGGGAGAATGAGCATTGGGGTCAAGTGAAAGGACGACCAGCTCGTACGAGCTTGACGTCATGACGACCGGACTCCACGGCTCTTACACGTATATATACAACAAGTGGGGAGGCACAGCCGCCATACGTACACTATCAAAGACACAAACAAATATGCCTACCGGATTCATTGCACGCGTAAGAGCGAGAAAAATGAACGCATGCACACTGGAGTCTTACTAAAGTCAGTGAAACACGGACACTCGAGAACAGCACAAATCCAATACGCTGAACGGCAAGTTAACGCTCAAGTACGAGTACGTACCAGGCACTCAAACAAACTACAATCATGATAATGAAGAAGACGTACGATGAAAGCAATACAGCTCCTCGAATTCTCGCTTCACGAGCTTTGCAAGCTTTAAAAGAACACATTCTTGTAGACGATTGATCGTAGGGAGACACGAGTACAACATGAACAGCGTCCTGAGAACATATATCATGCAGAAAACGTCACTACGAGTTGATATATTATCAACCAAACGTACCATTGTACAAGCCACACGAAGGGGGCTTACTGCACGAGAAGTACGTACGATGGAATCTTGCAACGGAGATACGCATCTAGGTACTTGATATATCCACGAGGCCACACGTACCTTGAGGTCGGAACTTATACACCGGAAACACAAGGGTTGGCTACGAATATCATGGCCCTAAACAACACAACTGCCACTGGCATCATTCAGAGCACGAGTAAGGACAAGAATATTGGACATATGCATCGTTTGCCGCCGCTACCTCCACGTACCCTGAGTACAAGGTGCAACCGCTACGAGTATCAATCCATCAATTTGGCCAACAAAGCACACAAAGAGGTGAAGAACCACGAGAACCTCACAAGGATGAGTTTTCCCGACGTTGACATCTGCAACGCCGGCCGTGGGTGAAACGGAGCACGAAGTACCTTGAGCACCGCTTATATTCCGCACCCGGTTGATCAGAAGGTACGAGTACTATCAAGATCAATGCCCTAAACAACACGGGCGTCACGACTACGAAACGAGTAAGGAAAAGAAGATTGAACATAGTACGCATCTATTGTTAGTGCTACACATACCCTGAGCTGAGAACGAAACTTAAGTATACAAGATACGGGCAAGTCGAGGATTCACGAGTATCAAGGCCCAAAACAACATCATGAAGCTTGCAAGGTCGTCACGGGTAATAGCAAGAGCAACGAATAGACGGAAGAATTGGACGTATGCGGCCATCGATATTACTTCCTTAACGCTACGCATACCTTGTGGGCAGCGCATATACATGCGATGGACCAACAGGGATGGCTCACGAGTATCAAGGACCAACCAATCCTCACCATGGCAGTAGGGCATATCACACGAGTTCGGAAGAGAGTAATGATGATCCGCATTTGTCCTTGACGCATCACGTACGAGCTTGAGGACCGTGACAGCCCATACAGTGAAGCAGCAACAAGGATGGGCCACGAGTATCAAGAACCAGTCAGTCCTCACCTATCAGCAGTGCCTATCACACGAGTTCGGAAGAGAGGAATGAAGATCCACATTTATCCCTGAAGCATCACGTACGAGCTTGAGGACCGTGACAGCCCATACAGTACACCAACACGAATGGGGATGGGGCACGAGTATCAAGGACCAGCCAGTCTCCACCAGGGGAAATTCCCACGAGTTAAAAAGTGAGGGAAGTTGATCCGCATGATCTTTCCTGACGTTACACGTATGCGCTTTAGGACCGTGGCAGCCCAAAGTACAGTGAAACGATAGGATTGACCACGAGTACAGCTACTTGTAGTATCAAGTCAGTCACAACAGCTACTTAGGTTACCGAGGTTATTGCACGAGTATGAATGAGAAGACTGGACGTAAGCGCTGCACGCATCTACAATCAGAGGGTTCAACGCATTTACACGTGCATACATCTGGCAGATGAAGAGCTGGTACGAGTACCGCACACCCACTCAATCGCAACTGAAGCCGACCCGATCCGCTCACGAGTAAGAAAACAACCCTCTATTCGCTAAACATACTTACCCGACAACTCCACGATACCTCTAAGATCCCTCTACCCATCTATCCCCCCCTCTCTCTTCTCCCCCTCTCTCTTCCCCCCCTCTCTCTTCCCACCCCTACTTCCCCAACACCCCAACAGTCAACCACCTTTTCCTCTCCACCGGGTCCTCCCACCCCCTACTCTCCTCCCACTCCCTCGTCCCCCCCTCAACATCCACCTCAACAATACTCTCCAACACCAGCCCCTCCTCTTTACACACCCTAAAGAAATCCGCCACCTTCTGCCGTCCCGTATGGAACCCTGCGATCGCCAACACTTTGCCGGCGGGGGAGAGGAAGTGGTGTATTGATTTCGCGAGGTTGGTGTGTTGATCTCCCATCCACATACAATCCGCCGCCAGCACAACATCATACGCCCCCTTCTTCACCGTTACCCACTCCGTCGGCGCCCGGATTCCCTCCTCCACCTCGGCCTGCCCCTGCTCTTCTAAGATGCCCCAGCAGTGCCCCCAAACCTCAACCTTCCCCCGGAGCGTCTCTGGGATGTTCATCTCCACATTCTGCCGTATGTTCCCGATGAGTGCTTCCGAGGGGTAGTCCGTCACCGTCGCCGCCTTCGCACCCAGCAACGTCGAGACCAGCGAAGGTAGGGCAGTGCCGGCGCCGAGCTCCAGTATCGTCTTGCCCTGTACGTCGATCCGCGGTAGTGTCGGTGGTGCTGTTCCGTTTAGCATTTCGGCGGCGAGGATGGCGGCCTGGGGAAATAGAGTCAGTATTTATCTCGATGAGGTTCCATGGCTGCGATTCGGAAAGGCCAAATAACCCGAAACCCCAAGCTCACTCGGACCGTTCCCCCGCCGCAAAATCAAGAAAATAAGGGAATAGAAGACTTACATTCCACACGAAACTCGCAAACAACCCCGTCTCCCCCCTCACCGCATCCGCCAGCCTCAGTTTCACACCCCTCCCCCCCTTCAACACCTCCTGAACATACTCCTCCAACTCTTCCAATTCCGCATCCTCTCCGCCCACACCTAGTTCGTTCTTGATGTCCTCTATCGCAACGCCGCTATTGGTGTTGTGGAGGTATGTAGAGTCCGAAGGAGTGTAGAGGACGAATTCGCCGGGCTCGCCGTGCTGGTTGCGCGCGTCGCCGAAGATGGAGGTCAGGGATTGCTCGAAGATTGTGTCGGAGGAGAAGGTTGAGGTTGGGGGGTGGAGGTCGTGGATTAGGGAGGGGAGGGGCTGCATTGTGGGGGTGAGCAGGGCGAGATGAGTATGAGGGGAGCGAAGACGGAGAGGGCGGAGGGGTGCGGCGTTGGCGTTCGTAATAGTTGGGCTGGCTAGCGGCGACAGAGCGGTGATGGTGCCTGGATGTTGTGACTTTTACGTGATGAGGAGCGGTGATGGGGGAGTTTTACGTGATGAGGTGCGGGGATGAGGGTTGGCGGGGCAGGCGGGGGTCAGGTGATGAGAAGGAAAAAATTCGGGTTAAACATTTGGGTTAAGTTGCGAGGGGAGGTGTTTCGGAAGTGGTGGGGAGTGTTTAAGATGAACGAGGGGAAAAGCGAGGAACGAGGCCACGATGCTTCTTCTTATGGGAACGAACGAAGAGTGCAGAGGGATAGGTAGGAGGTTGTTAAGAATTACAAATAGTATTGCTCAATCAATAGCGCCCGCTACAAACGGCCCAAAGAAAAACGGAATCCCAAACGCCTCGGAGGGAAGGAAGGAAAGTAGTCAATCAACCAGTGGTTTCGAAACCCCCTTAACCCCCCAGCTTCTCCTCCTTCTCCTCCTTCCTGCTCCCACCTTCCTTCTCCTAGAAATCCAGATCATCATCCGAATCATACGCCCCCTTCCGTCTCTGAAACTTGATACTCGGCTCACTCTTCTTTGTATTCTCATTCACCGCCTCAATCAGATCCACCAACTGCGCATCCGTGACTCTCCCCGGCAAGCGTCCGGACCGGGCAAGCATGATGAGGCGGTTCTCGAGGTCGTCGGCGCGCTCGGCTTTGACCATGCGGATGCGGCCCAGACGGTCGGCGGCTTCGGGGGTGAGGATTTGCGAGATTATGCCTTTGCGGGCTTCTTCTTGTTGGGCTCTGCGGAGACGTCAGTTGGAGCTGACCGGATGATAATGTGGGAGTAGGGGAGTGGTTATGGGATGAAGGGATGGAGATGATGGAAATCCGTACCTCTGCTGGTCCTGCTCGCCTCCTCCTCCTGCGCCTTGGGATTGAAGCTCCTGCATACGGGCCTGTCTGATCTTTTCCAAATCTACCCTCGTCAGCCCTTATCTAAACTCCCAGTCAAGCATCCATACCGGCGTCCATTATGTGCGAGTTTTTGTCGTTTGATGTGAGTTTGTGAGTTTGTGGTGTCTGTTGGTGGGGTGTTGCGGGGATGAAGATGATGTTCAGGGACGACTGCAACTGCCCCACGTTCGTCAGATGGGTCGCCTTAAACAGGTCCGTGCGTTCGTTCTCAAGGGCAATTTACGCGAGGGGGACGCGAGAAACGCGTCGTCTCAAACTTCTTCACTCAGAGTTCACGAGCATCTTGTCTTTCTCTTTCGTCACTTTACACTCACACTCACTTGTCAGGCACAACGTCTAGGACCCTTAATTCGAGTCGACTCACTGGACATTGCAGACACGGCAAATGACAACACTCCCCTACCACCTCAACCCGCAACAAGATGTCCGCTCCTTCTCTCCCCACGCCGACGAGGCCGAACTGTTCGGCGAGTTCCCCGACGAAGCCGAAATGCACGACCTAGAATCCCCGAAGCAAACATCACCTCCCGCCCGAACACCGACGCCGGAGCCGGAGCCGGAGCCCGAGCCCGAACCTCTCGAACCTACAAGATATTTGGGAGCCCGCAACTCCAAAGGCGAGCGCATCCAGATCCCCCAGAAACGCAAAAAGCCAACCCCAAAGAACCGCCGCGAACCCGCCCAAATCTCCGGCACCTTCTTCGGCGTCGACATCCACTACCTAATCGAAAAAGCCGCCGCCGAGGCCCAAATGGCCGACTACACCACCGCGCAACTCCCCCCTCCCGACATCATGGACTCCTCCTCCCCCTCCCCCAAGCCCCACCTCCTCTGGACAGAAAAATACCGCGCCAAACGCTTCACCGACCTCATCACCGACGACCGCACCTCCCGCCAAGTCCTCCGCTGGCTCAAATCCTGGGACTCGCTCGTCTTCCCCTCCGGCGCCGGCTCCTCCAAGAAACAGCTCCCGCCGCCGCAGAAAAAGATCCTGCTGATCTCTGGGCCGCCGGGGCTGGGGAAGACGACGCTGGCGCATGTGGCGGCGAGGCAGGCGGGGTATAATACGGTGGAGATCAACGCTTCGGACTCGCGCACCGCCGACGTAGTCCGCAACCAAATCCGCGACATCATGTCCTACACGACCGTGAGTTTCGACCGGGCGAGTGTGAGGCCGGCGGCGATTGTGATTGATGAGATTGATGGCGTGGATGGGAATAAGGAGAGCGGGTTTATCAAGGCCCTCATCGACCTCATCCAGCTGGACCACACGAATGCAAATCGACAACCTGGCACGTACGGCACGAGGAGACGCAAGAGGAAGGGCGATGATTTCCGCTTCCTTCGCCCCATCGTGGCAGTCTGTAACGATCTTTATGCCCCGGCCCTTAAGCCGCTCAGGCCGTTCGCCGACGTGGTGTATATGAGGAAACCGCCTGCTGGGGCGATTGCGAGTAGGATGAAGGGGATTTTCGGCAGGGAGGGGTTTGAGTGTGATGATAGTGCGGCGCGGAGGTTGGTGGAGCTGGCGTGTAAAGGTGGTGGGAGTGGTGGGGATCTCAGGGGAGCGTTGGTGGGTGGGGAGTTGATGGCGCAGAGGTTGAATGCCAATTTGGCGGGGAGGAGGCAGGGGGGGAGGAAGATTCTTGTGACGAGGGATATGGTGGATAGTGAGATGGGGGCGTTTGGAGCGGCGGATGGAAGCGGGAAGGGGAAGGGCGGGGTCAGGGAAGTAATCGAGAAGGTGTTTTGTCTGCCGAAGGTCAAGGCGGGGATGGAGGGCGTTAAGCCGATTGAAGAACTGCGGCAATGTGTCGAAACATGCGCTGAATTTGACAAGATCATCACCGGTAAGCACCCGTCCTAGAGCCTTGCTCTGAGCCTTGTACTGACTTGCTCCCTAGATTGCTTCGCCACCTACCCCGACCAGCCCTACCACGACGACACATTCCTCACAAAACCCACCCTCGCCTCCGACTGGCTCTTCTTCCACGACCTCCTCTCCACCGCCCAGCTAAGCCAATACCTCCCCACCCCCATCCTCGCCTTCCACACCCTCTTCGCCACCCTCACAAACTCCGGCATCTCCACATTCGGCGACCGCAAACCCCTCTTCGGCGAAGACGACCCCGAACCCGCCCCCTTCACCGGCACCAAAGCCGACTACGACTGCTTCGAAGGCCGCAAAGCCACCCGCACCACAATCCAATCCCTCCAAAGCAGCATCTCCAACCTCCGCCTAATGCAGGCGTTCAAGTCGGACCTTGCGATCACGACGGAGCTGGCGCCTTACCTCACCCGTATCTTCTCCCCCAAAGTCACCCCCGTCGTGATCCGCGGCTCCGGCCCAAACGCCATCTCCGTCGCCTCCGTCCGCCGCGAAGACGAGAAGAAACTCGTCCATAAAGTCGCCTGCATCATGCTCAGCCTGGGTATCGAATTCGAAAAAGTCAAGATCGACGACACCCACCTCCCCGTCGGCCCCGTGGGGCGGGGAGTCGACTATGCGTACCGTATGGACCCCCCCCTCGACACCCTCAACTCCTTCGTTACCCGGGCCGAGAAGGAAAAGGAAGTAACGCGCTACGCCGTCCGCCAAGTAATCCACCAAGAATGCGAGCGGGAGAAACTCGCGCGGGAAGTAAGTCGGAGGAACCTCAGGTTCGGGGAGGTGGAGCACCCCCTGGCGGCATCAGCAGAACCGATAAAAGTAGCGGTGAAGCGAGATTTCTGGGGGAATGTGGTTGAGGAGAATGCAGAGGGGGATGGAAAGAGGGGGGGGGGAGATGTTCAGGCGGATGGGAGGAAGAGGAGGAGGGTGGTGAGGGGGCATGGGGGGTTGGTGTGGGTGCAGTTTCATGATGGGTATAGTAATGCGGTGAGGAAGGGGGTGAGTTTGGAGGATTTGGTGAGGAGTTTCTTTTAGGGCTTTGTGGTGAGAATGGGGTGGAGAGGTGGGGTGTTTGGAGGAAGGGGAATGGTAATGATGGATGGGAGGAGAGCGGGGATTTTAAAGAGTGGAGTCGTGGGTCGGTTATTGTTGTAGAGGATACCATTGTGGCTTACTTAGATGGCGTTATTTTAACTTTATGGTATGGTTTAAGTAGAGTATTTCTGGTGCTTCTTGTCTGGCATCCTTGTCTCTTTGTCGTTCGTTCGATACACTTTTCGTTCCTACAATAGAGGCGTGGGATCGAAAGTTTAAACACCGATTAGCAAAGAAAGAAGTGACAGCGAGTGAGTGAGCCGGAAGCAACTAAGAAGTGGTGGATCAAACAAAAGCAAAAGAATTGCCCATGCCTTGAATCGAACAAGGGTTGAATCGGAGTTGCAGATGAACCACAACGATACGTGATAACCACTACACTACATGAGCTGATATTGAAATCTGCAACACTATGTGTTTTATGTACTGTAAAACAATGAAGCCACCGTAACGTGGCATTACTGGTACGAATGCTTTGGCGGACGTACACTTGGAGGATACACGTAGAAACTGTTGAGCGTTTATAATGCATCTAGTAACACTGCGCATTGAACTATGCTGAAATAGCTTGGTGCTGTCGTCAACTTCACTATTCCAACTTGAATCAGCTTGAAATTCGATGGATTTGTATTCGTACTGGAGATTTCCGCCCTTCTCGATCTCTGTTGGCGTCCTTATCAAAGTAGCTCGTGAACCAGCCATTCCCTCCCCGTTTTTCTTTCATGTTTCATTGCTTCTCGTTCAAAATATTTCTCTATTTCGCTTCGATACATCATACGTCGTACGCGACACTTTTGCAAAGCTAATTAGGTTCCAGGCGCGTGAACGCCATTCTGGAGCTCAGGTCAATCGTAAGTGTGCAATGATTCTCATGCTTCACGGATGCGATTTCAGCCCGGGCCTTTGCCTCTGGGAACAAAACAAACTGCAGAATGCGTGCAGAAGTATAGTTCGGTAGGGGTTTCAGTTCCCTATCAGTGCACTGTGTGTATTCTTCAGGTTTCTTTTCTTCCGATCTATCGTAAGATTGCTCTGACCTTGATAGTAGTTTGCCTTGAGAACAACGTTTCTCTTTCTTTCGGATTGCTTTGCGTATTGTATGATGTCTTGTTTTTTTATTCTTGTTGAGTTGTTGTGCACTGGCACGTACTTCCACGCGAAAGTGCCGTAATTGGGCCTATAACCTTCCACCCAATCGCAAGTCGAGGTAAAGTTTTTGTACATTTTATCGTATCCTTGGGCTGTAACGTGCGTTTCTTACATCCCTCAGAGGTATTCAACTCTTTATCGTAAGCGGGCTATCGATGTGCTATAGTCTCTTTACAGCTTAAAGAAGTGCAAGAGCAGCTCGTACGTATTCTTCGGTAATTGACGTAATGCTCTGCAATATGCGCATCTGTCCTGTGATTTTGTTCATAGTGAGATCTCGTCCTCAACGAGCGCTTTTTAGAGCGTATGTCGAGTTTGTGCGTTTGACTTATCGTAAGAGCTAGAGTCATTACCCTATGGTCCAAACTTTGTGTGTAATCCGGTTCTCGAAACCCGAAAAAGGCCATTACTGGAGTTTGTTTAGTGGGAGCCAAATTGATTGCCAGAATCTTCAGGTTACAGAACCTCAAAATCGCTGGGATAACCCAAATACCTTAAGATCCATTCAATTGGGTTCCTTAACCATGTTTCAACAGCCATGTCACTTCTATTTTACTGATAAGAGTGTATGACTTTGCGGGGTTTATGTCTTGAAAATTTCTCACAACAACAACTCCCAGGAATATTACTAACAACTAACAAACTGACGAGAAAGCATAGCATCACAGCCTTTCTGGATCCCTGGACCCTGGACTTATCATGGACTATATACTTCTTGGATCTTTCGACATTTGGACTCTTGGACCCCTCTGGATCTGGATGATTTTCTTTACTTTGCTGGGTTCTGGATAACCCGAAATTAGCAGGTAACTGTATTCTACAATATAGTCCCATTGGTTTGGCTCACGAACCCCATAATTTTTAAGCTGGAAAATCTGGTTAATGAACCAAGTTTCAGGATTTGGTTAAGTGGGTGAATTAACCAAATTGCCATACAAAGTTAACCCGAATGGAGCCAAATTTTTAGGTGTCAGTTTGGTGAAGTGATTAATCAACTTGGAATTTCTACAGAACCCAAAATCATTATTTTGGGGTTATGCAACCCGATGTAGTTTGTCCCATAGGGTTAATCGACGTCGTAGCTTTGGCCTAGGAGCTGATGAGTGTACTACTTAAGTAGTAAGGTGTATATGCTCTTTTCTGAGGCGCATTCTGCTTATCGTAACACCTTCAGTACCGCCGGTTGCGATCGGAAAAGACTCAAGTGTTTTGGATAGTGTATACTAACAGCTCGTGTTTTCTCTGCGGGTGTCGACGTAATGCTGAGGCTCTATCTGACGCATGGTACCGTTTTTCCTTTACTCTTTAGATCAGGAAGCCTTTCATTACTCGTAAATACTTGAGTACAAATTATCAAGCTCTTTGATATCGTTGACGTGTTGAAAGAACTCCTCAAGCATCTGTTAAATGTAAACGTGCTTTTCTCCATTGCTGTCAACGTCAAGGTACCTCTTTCTTTCCCTTTGCCTTTTATCGTAGCGCTTTCGACAGTTGGGCCCGATTGTGCAACCTTTGGGAAGGTTTGTAAGTATGTAAGACGACCCACAGTTACTACTACAAACTTACAACGGGTGCAGGCAGTTAAGTCCTGCCAGTCTTAACCCTATGAGACAAAGGCCCTTGGCGACCTGTAAGTTGCCAGGCGCTTAAATTTTTTTGGTGGTCGACTGCGCTAGTAACCTGCAACGAGTACCCCGCAACAATTTGAATAAACTTTTGCAGGTTGCCGACGAAGCAACGCAACAGTTGCGGGTGACGTTTGCAGGTTACCGACGAAGCAACGCAACTGTTGCGGGTGACGTTTGCAGCCTGCAAACGTCAAGATGTGCAGAACCTTACATGACATGCACTGTAGCCTACATATCTGGCGCTGGATGCAAGTTACGGGATTCACAATGCAACTTGATTTCGGGACTTTGTGGCACTTTTGGTTTGGGAAACGTGTGTGATTTCGGTCGGTCGGGATTTCTCCCAGACTTCCCGATATCGCACCGAGGATTGTATTAGAACTTTCAGCCACTATAGCTACAAATGTAACCCGCCCTTCTGAATATCGAAACAGCCACCATATTAAGTACACAATTGCTTGATTGAACCCAAGCGACACCTTTCCATCCCGTGCCTCCATATAAACCTGACCAAACCCAACAAGATAGCGAGCAATGAACTTACAAGTAACCATCGATGAACTCCATAATGCCAAACAAAACGCCGGAAATTTTGAATGCGAATACAAAGGAACCTTGCGAAAACAACAATGCAACAGACTAAGGAAAAGAATGGTAACTGTTGTGCTTTGGTTAGATTCTGGGCTGACCTTCTCGAGGAGCTTACCTGGAAATGGAAAAACGCGATAGAAGTGTTGATGAGTAGAAGCAAACATGTTGTGTTGTGTGGTTACTTCGACTCATTGATTTCATGGAGGTGATCCGGATGCTCGGTTTCATCTTCCTCCTCACCTTCGTCCTCTTCATCTTCAATCTCCGCCTTGCTGGCCTTGCCTTTCCTCTTGGTGACCTTTGTTGGCTTCGTCGCCTTGATGGGTCCTTTTGGTCCGCCTCCACGGCCACCACGACCTCTGCCGGTGCCACGACCACGGCTGGAGCCCTTACCACCGCGCGAAGAGGCAGCGATAGTGATGGTCTCTTCGATGGGTTCTGGTTCAGGGACAGCGACACCTCCAGTCAAGTTGATGATCTGGTCTCTTGCTGCATCCTTTTTGGCCTTTTCTTGTTTCTTTTTGTCGGCGGCAGCCTTCTTTGCAGCTTTCAGCTCGGCGGCGGTGGGGACAGGCACCTCGGGTTCTGGAGCGACAGGAGCATTTGGTGGCTCGACTGCCTTCTCCATCTCCTTAGCCTTCGCGTCGTCCTTTTCCTTTGCCTTTCGGGTGACTCTGCGTGGAGGTATGTTGGTCATCTGGGGAATCTTCTTGGTGCGGGCGGCTCCCTTGGTCTTGCCCTTGCCATTCACGTCTGGTGCTGGCATAGCAATCCCAGCTGGTGTCGATTGCATCAACTGATGATGTTGATTAGTTGTCTGGTAGAAAGAGTGGAGGAATGGGCGGACGGGAGAACTCACTGTTTGATCGATACCATTGTCAAGAGACGGGTTTGGCATAGCCAATTCGGTGCCAGATTGGCCTGTGCCG
Organism: Ascobolus immersus RN42; assembly: GCA_003788565.2. Lineage (NCBI taxonomy): Eukaryota > Fungi > Ascomycota > Pezizomycetes > Pezizales > Ascobolaceae > Ascobolus > Ascobolus immersus. The sequence goes on from ML119692.1 coordinate 249,406, forward strand.
TGTGGTTCGGCCTGTGGAAGGTTAGCGACCGTCAAGAGCATGATGAAACATACAGATGTCTGTTGATGAGGTTCCTCTGCTGTGCCAGTCATGATTGTATCTTCATGGTGGGTCGTTTGCAGCTGTAGACTTGCATCCTGTAATGTGTTAGTAACTGCGCGGTGCAGGCAGTGACACTTGCCTCCGTGTTATCCGACTCTTTTGTATCTGGGGTATTGGTAGAAACAATAGTATCCTGTCGAATGTTAGCATATACGTTTTATCGGAGCGACGAGTCGTACTGTGTCGGAGGACAATTCCTCTTCTTCCTCTTCACCTCCCAACCTGGAGACCATGACGATCTCACCAGTGCCGACGGCCTTGCCCACGATGGTCTTGAGAGACTGATCGGTGACGACACGCATCTTGCTAGATTCACTGGCGAAATAGGCGACGTATGTCCATTCTGGGTCCAGGTAATCGTCAATCTGTTCCAAGAAGTCATTCCTGGTGAAGTGGACACCTTCTGCGACCGTGATTCGCTGCCTAAGGCCATTGTTATACATGACATAGAAGTATCTGTATGAAGATGATCCCTTGGGTCTGTTTGGTGTGCTCGGGGATTGGCCGAAGACGGGACCAGGTGGAGGTGCAACCGAGCTCTGGCGGGAGCGACTATCCTGCTGTGGGTGACCGAAGGTTGTTAGCAGAGGATCGGTGTGCGAGAGGCAGTGTCAGAGCAAGACAGATGGTCAGAGTTACTTACAATAGTGGTGACTGAATCAAAACTAGACTCAGTCGAAAGTCTGGCTCGCTTGGATGGGGATTGTGGGAGAGAGTCGCGCAAGTTGCTAGTCACTCTATTGACGGCCGACGGATTGATTGTACGAGCTGGGGTCGGGGTATATGGAGTTTCTGTCTCTCTGTCTCCCGTACCGTCTGATGCATGCGAATTCCCATAGCCAGAGTGTGTTTGTGTCCCTCCAGCACTGACAGTTTGGTGTTGTTGTTGGACAGGTGTGGACGGAGCAGCCATCGCCTCACCTGTGACTGTGAGACCTTGTTGCTGAGCTTGCGGTGGCTGGACTGGCTGCTGCTGCTGCTGCTGAACTTGCGGCAGTTGGCCTGGCTGCTGCTGCTGCTGAACTTGCGGCGGTTGGACTGGCTGCTCCTGCTGCTGAACTTGCGGCGGTTGGACTGGCTGCTGTGGTACCTGTGGTTGGGAAACTGCTACGCCGGCCGGAGAGGAAGCAAACGCAGCAGGGCTGTTGGTCCCACCGACATTGCCTCTTCTCTGCTGTGAGCGATGTCGGTCCGGGATTGTTGCCTCCATCACCTGCTGAGCCAGCTGTGGATACCACCCGAGATTGTCGGCAGCCCAGGTGAATGCACTATACTGCAGCTTGATTTTGTTAATCGGAGAGTATCGCGAGAATGAACTGTGACTGGCGAAGTCGAGACCCCAATCAATCCGACACTGATTCTCCATACCTGATCGGATAGACGAAACACAGGATTTCGGAGCAGTTTGATTAGGGTGGATACCCATATCATACCTGCTCTTCTGACCCGGATTGAGTTTATGGTACTGTTCTGCTGTCAATGGGGGGCCCTGCAGGTTGCTGAGATAGACGACTGGTTTCCTAGTCGCATTGCGCAGGCCACGCGCTGTCTCTTTTTCAATCAACTGTGTTCGTATACCCTGCGGATATGTAGGATTGATCGGGAAGGTGTAGTGAACGTTGTTGAGCCCGCCTGCAAATTCTTCCGAACCTCCGTCCAGGGCCGACCGAACAGCATGAAAAGGGTTGAACCGTCCGCTGGCATCATCACCAGTTTCTCCTCTAGCAGAGTTGGGAGCCATGCTTGTTACCATGTCTGCATGTGTAGGAGTGGTTGCCGGGGCCTGAAGAGGAGGTTGTGGTTGGGGGTGATCTGTCGAGACAGCCGTTTGCTGATGTTGACCCAAACTTACTCCACCCACCGCTTGTTGGGGAATTGTATTGACAATTCCGATTGGGGCGACCGAGACGACCGGGGTGGAGACTTGGAGCATTTCGACAGGTTGAGCACCGACAGGTAACGGTGGGTGAAAAGAGTTGTTGGGGATGGTGGATTCTGCCATCGTGAGAAGGATGAGGTGTAGATGTTTTGTCGGGCGAAGAGCGGAGATTTGGTAGGGTGACGCGATCGGGCGCGTTTTGGCAGCATTATGTAATGAACCTTCAAGCAAAACATTTTCGCCTGTGAAAATTCAGGAACCGGCAACTTGCCATGCGGCATGCGGTTAACTACCCCATTGTCTCAGTTCCCAATTCTACACGGTCGCATCGCAAGCGCACGGGGCGATTGGCGACCATATTTTGTTTGTTTTCAGTAGGGTCTATCTCGTGATCTTCAACAGCCACCAGTAGCCAATCCAGTACAATTCTAGTCTGTCCATTGCATATCTATTACGGTCTCATTATCAATACAGCGATAAGAGCAACTATTGAGATTTCTACTACTTGTAAAGTCCTGGGTCGAAGTGGCCTCCGGTGTACAATGGCCCGCTCTTTCCAACCAAAACCCGCTGCCCTCTATCCACAACAAACCCAACCAGTTGTGTGATATCTGTCGCCAAATGAATACCAGTCTTGTCTGTCCTCGGCTTCTCTGGAATCAGCTGAAAGCTCTTGTCCGGAGTGATCGTGTAGTATTGGACTGCCACAAATAGTGTTTCGCTGTCGAATTGTACTGGAGGGAGGTCGGGCTCGACGAAATAGGGATTGACAAAGCGGCGCTTTCTACTCTTCTTCTTCGGTATCGCATCCACCCTGAAGAACGACAGTACTTCAGCGACAGTATAAGCCTCTTTCTCACCATCCGCCTGAACTGCCCGGTCCAACCATTGATCTTTATCTCGGAGCATAACAAGCGAATTCTGGCGTTTGGCACCCTTGTTCTTGAATAGTGAGGATGACACAGCAAACTCAGATGCGGCAAACTCGCTGGCTTCAGTAAAGTTGCACCCAGGGTATTGTCGAATCCGAAGTCGCTTCCAATCGTCCCTGGCAATGTTTCGCCATACTCCTCCTTGATCTCTAATCAGACCTAAGCGAAACTGAGACGGAACATCATCACTGAGTGATCCAGTACTCCATTCTTTGGCAATCCTGTTGTCCTTCTCGATGTTCTTCGCGAGGTCATAAGCCTGTTGCATCTTCAAAGGCCTACCTCGATTCTTCATCATGTCTCTGTCGCGGCATTCGATCAAAGCATTTCGGCGCTCAATCTTCTCTCTCTCTGCATCTTCGGGCGATTTTCCGGCCACGGGAACATCGTCGGTCTGGTTGTTGACAGTTTTCAGATACAGTCGGTATGAGGCGAAGGCACATGCTCTCTCATGCGCTGTCGTGAAACCGGAATTGAGGCGACCGTTGACGGGAACGGCTGCTGTCGACGGAGGTGGGACTTGAGGGGTAGGGACTTGAGGGTTAGAGGCGGAGGCGGCATTAGATCCTAGCGGGGCCGGAATTGGTGCTGTGCCGCCAGCAACTGGCGGTGCCTGTGGAACTTGAGGTGGCGACGGGTTTTGCTCGTCTGGAGCAGCGAAGGAGGCCTCACTGAAAGTGTATTTGAAATGGTTGAACTGCTCACGAATGAGGAGATTGATGCTGATATTCCTGTTCGTATCTTTCTTATTCTTTGCGCCCTTTGCGACAAGTCCATTGACTCGCTCAATGATCCAACAAGAGTACACGAAACAAGGGCCGAGATCAATGATGCACTGTTTGATATGTCCAAGGAGGTGCAGCGACGGACGGAAGAGGACGAGCCGCTCCCATTTACCCTGGTAGATGTGAGTCTCGTAGTAGTCCACAAATCTGGCCAAACAGTCCTCGAGTTCTTCGATCTCGTCATCTGTGATGTAGTGTAAAGCGCATATCTCCATCGCCCGAACCAGATCCATATTGCGAAGGTAGTGAACAGAATCAGGACCGAACGAGTTCCTGTAATATATGGGCAAGTAGCGACAATAGAATGTCTTCCACTCTTCAGCCTTCCAGTTGTGGCAATGGGCTGCAATCGACCGGATATTATAGCCGAAAGCCGTAGGAATTCCACCAAGGGTACGAGTGAGATCCATGTCGTGACCCATTTCCCAGAAACGAACTGGTTTGATGCCGAAAGGCTCGGACGTCTCGACGAACTTCGGCAGTTTTCGGTCCTTTCGTTGTTTCGCCGATTTCGTCGCTGCTTTACCGGCAGCCGCACCTTGCCGAATCGTTACAGCTGAACCTGAGCCTCTGGCTCTCGACCTCGCTGTCGCTTCTTGTTCCACCTGGGGTTCTTCATCTTGCCTGGCTCTCTTTGTCCAATAGTAGTTGTCGTCGTCCTCTTCATCATCGCCTTCGGCCGCCTCTGAGTCCTCGGCATCCTCGACAGTTGCCTGTAGTGCTGCAGCTCTTCGCTTTCTTTGGGGTTGGTCCGGAGCTGCTGCTTGTTGTTGTTCATGATCAACAATGGCCTCCTCTACATTGCGACGATCAAATAGTACTCCTCTGACAACATCGAAATGATGGGGCCCGTTGTTAATATGAAGTGCGTGCATCTCGTCAAGACCATAAGATTTCGGAGAAGAGAGAGAAACTAAGTTATGTAGGATCGAGAAGTCGTTGATTCCAAATCTGCGGATGGTGAACTCGCTGTCGTGGTGCTTGACGTAATGATCGTACTGTACAACGTATTCTTCGTGCTTTCGCAGTGGTGCGCCTTCTCTAAACTCGAATTCGTAGAACAGTGGTGGGTCGAGTGGATTTGGAGAGTAGCGAGTCTGAAAGGTGGTCCTACAAGGAGGAACAGGCTCGCCTAATGAAACTTTCGTTAGCTATGTGTAAAGCGGCGCAGACATTCTGTGTCGCAACTCCTACCTTTCTCGTTATCCTTCGGAGCATGCCATGGACAATATGTAGTCCCAGGACCGCGCATTCCGTGCGCCCAACAATACGGACAGTAGGCATAGGCAGGAACACCGCTTGTCCCCATGACTAACTGTAAACCCTTCTGGTCACCACCCATGACTAGCATATGACTACGGAGAACGAAGTTCGCCCTCGAGAGACCGTTGAAAACGTCATCAACGCCCTGTTGGAGAGTGAAGAATTCCTGGACAAGGGGGAACAGGAACGAATTGATATTCTCTGGACCCTTTGGGCCGGGAATAATCCCAGAGAGTAATATATTCTCCTCGAGATGTCGGTATTCCGGTGGGAGAGACAAGTTAACCAAAGCGATAGGCCAAACACTGAATCCAGCACTAATCGAGAAGACCTGGACGCCGTCGGTGAACACCGCAAATCCCATATCAGTGTCGTCCGCAAAGAGACCCAATTCAAGAAGCTCCTCGAACCTTTTGCCCGTCCAGAAGTCCGATCGGATGCCAGTCTCGGCAAACTTTTTCCTGGCTTGGTATCGATACGTCTTGATGGTGCGGACGAATTCAGCATCCGTAAGCTGGAGGCGGAGGCGTGGAATGAGAGGGATGTAGTCGAATGTAATGATGTCTCGGTGCCCGGGCTCCAACCGTGGCCGATTGCAAACTGGGCAAGATTTGGCAGCAGGAAGAGCGGCATAACAGAAGCAGTTTCCAGGGCAGACATCATATCGGACATGATGGATATTCGTTCGAACCGCAAGGCGACCTCGTGTGGTTCTGTAATCGAAGGGCTTATCATCCTCTACCACAAGAACTGCTCCCATGAGGTTCCTTATTTTGCGCGTCAGGTCAACGGTCATGCCGCCGTCTTGGCGAAGCTGGAGCACACATTGCGAACCAAACTCTTTGGCGTCCATTGGTTGCTTGTCGGCTGTCTCGTAGGGGAATTTGTCGTTCTGTGGAAGGAGGGGATCATCGTCATCATCAAACTCCTCGTCGGATTGACCATCCGGTCTTCGAAGATCCTCAATCTCACTGTCACTGAGATGGTCGGACTCGATTTCGAAATCCATTAAGCCCTGACCGGTTCCACCATCACCTCGAGCGTGTTGTTGGCCATTTTGTAGTTCATCGTCCGATTGATCTCCGTCTACGGCATCTCGTTGATCTCCGAGTCCAGCGTCATCGTCGTTGTCTTGTTGGTGGTTTGCCTGATCGAGCCTCGCTCTTCGCCGAGCCTCGAGCTCTTCATAGTCGGAATCGTATACTTGGCCTCTTGCTCCCAATGGGTCCCTTGCTACCTGTGTCCGCTCAGGGTTTGCCGCTGCTCGTCTCTCTGCCCTCATCCTCCTTTTTTCGGCTTGGTCGGCAGCTCTTCGTTCGGCCTTCTCTGCAGCTTCTTCAGGTGTGTCGGTGCGTTTATTCGAGATCAGGGCGAAAATGCGTTTGGTACGAGCCTTCAATGCTTTCTTGATCTCACCCGGCGTTGACTTTGTGAATCCAGCTATCCCTAATCTTCGTCTCTTTGGCTTTGGCTGAGTATTTGCTCCTTCATCGTCCGCATCTGCAAATGATTCGTCGTGGTCTGATTGATGCCTTCCTGTGTCTGATTCATCGCCATTGCCTAGATCGTCACCGAGGGCTGCAGCATAGCCAGGTGGAAGTGTTGAGGGATTCTGAACTGCCAAAGATCTCGCATGCATCTGTAAGTTCACAGCGTCGTCTCTGTGCTTCTGCCATTCTGCAATCGAGTATACGATGTGAGGGGCGCCTATCCCACAGTTGCAGTTGTAGGGCATCTCAGCTTGAGTAGGTCGACCATGGCTCCTATCGTACGTTCCTTTCTTGACAGAAGCTCTGCTTTTGGCGGTCGTCTGAGAACTCGTCTTCCGGCTCTTTGCTGATGTTGTCGATGCTCCTTGCCTTGTCAATCGCCTCTGCGATCCTCCACCAAACTGATCCTCGACTTGAGCTTCAGGTGGTCGTGGCGGCGCATCTTGCTTTGGACGACCTCGCTTTCGCAGCACTCGACCTTCTTCTTCTTGCAACTGGCTCGCTACTCACAAAATAGGTCTCTGATCAGCCATGCTGCAATATGTATGGATCATACATCCAGTTCATGGCCAAATAGTGTCGAAGTAAAGGGGATGGAGCGGGGATCTTACCTTGGTCGTTTGCAGCTGTAGGTCCACCAGTTCTACCCTCTTCCGTTCCGGCTGCGGCTGCGGCGGCCTCTTCTGCTTCGAGTGCACGCCTCAACTCCGCCGCCTGCTTCTCGGCCTTCGTCTGCTTGTTTTTCGACCCTGCTGGCCGACCCATTCCGATATCGTCAATCTAGAGGCAGCTGAGAGAGTGACGAAAGCCCGCTGGCGATAGTTGAGACGAACGTGTCGGTATGAACGATTGAAATGGGCTGCAAACAGAATGGAGAGGCTAGCCTTCCTCAAATGAACAGCAAGTCACATGACTTGCTGCAAGTTACCGTCCACACACCAGAATGTTCGAACCAGCTTTGCAGAGAATTTTCATCTGTTTCCTCCTCTTAAGTATCCAAACATTCCCAGTAGCTGTTTTCTTTCCTTCATCATCACAAACACACTCTCCCATATCACTCCGACTTCTATCCTTCTCTATCTCTTTTTACCTTTTCTATACCACTTTCAACTTCACTATGAGCAAGCGACAGCGTTCTGCTAGCATCCTACCAACTACCGGAAACGGCAACCCCAAGACCCCAAAGCGCGACAATGGCGACCAGCCCCAAAACAGACACACTGCGGCGGAAGGCAGAAACATCCAGACGGCTATCCCAATTGAGGACGACGAGCAGCCCACCCCTGTAGTTGCCTTCGATGGCACTGTCATCAAACAAGAGAAGGCAGGCCACAGGGCTGGGAGTTACATCGTGGCTAAGCATTCGCGCGATGCCAAAGGTCGTCACACCATCGGCAAGCCTTACAAAACAAACGACAGAAGAGAAGCCACCATCAAGCAGGAGGAGATCGAGCAGGCCATCAAGAAAGAGCCAGCTACTCCAGTCCGCCCAGCTCCCCATCCACTTGCCGCATGGGTTGAGGACGAAGCGGAGTTAGGCCCGCCAATGCCACGCACTCTTGGTGATGGTGCTCGCAGAGTCGCAAGAGCTAACGAGAGGGCGGCACGGATGGGTCTAGAGTACGAAGAAGCTCGACACGGTCTGGTTGACATTGAAGTCCCACCTGTTACTGCCCCTGCTCCTAGCAACCATGGCGAGGACTGCCTCAACTATGTCACGCTCTCATTCATCAGTGAGCCACCAACCGACCTCATACGCCGTAGTCACGCTCTTCGCCAGAATGCAGTAGTGAATGCAGAGTTGAGAAACTCCACACTCGAGTGGATCAAGGGCTCCAGACCAATGCCCACGATGCAAGAGATTTGCAGAAAGAAGGGCATCCTTCACTTCGGCGTTATCCATGCCTCGTGTAAGTACATACCCAAACACCCGACTTCATTGACATAAACTAACCGATGTTTGCTATGAATGTAGATGACACTCGTCTCGCCCTCAACCCAATGAACCCCAACCGCTACCCTCCAGCCGGTGGACAGAAGGTTCAATTGGAAGTACGCAAAGATGCCAACCTCCGCCTCGGCGTCGTTGTTCTTGCAAACAAGCACCGCAATGAGGACCACAGGAGAGTACTAGGATGGATGGACCTCGACCATCGCGACAACATCTTCGCTTTCGCTTCAATCCTTGAATTGAGAGCCACGGGCCATTCCGTCTTCGGCTACATCACGATGGAGATGGAGACCACTTACAGAGGCGGCGCCGGAGAAGGATCAGCTTTACATCGCCTTCACCAGAACCAGGCAGACAGACTCGGTTTGCGATTGGTCCCAGAATCCATCACCTATAAGGTTCACTTCGACGCTCAATGCCCAGAGAGCCTCACTTTGGACGACAGCAACTAGGCAAGCCACAACCAAAAGGTATTACACCCAGAAGCCATTCACACAATGTGCTCCCTATGCGATCGATCACAACTAACCAGGCCGGGTGTAGATCTACAGATAAAGAGAGACATTCAAGGATGACTGCCCTCTCAAATATGTTTACATCAAGCGCATTAGTACTTGTCGAGGACGGGACAGCACGGGAAAACCAGAGCAAGGAGGAATGGTCAGCTTGTGGAATGGGTTATATACATGGAACGAGAATAATTCTTAATTAATTAATCAATAATATCCACCATGGTACTACTAGAGCGATTGCATTGATCGTCTGTTGTGTTGTGATTTTATTTTGTGTGTCGCATTTCCACAATCGCGCAAATCTGTCGGGATTTCACCACTCATCCGGAACCGAAAGAGTTCAACTTCTCCATTTGCGACCGTGTTGTGGCGCCTAACTCTAGAATATCCGACCGGGACTTGATGGGATTCGGCAGGTTGCCTGGCTCTGTTGTGTTGGGCATTGTCACCTCCTCAAAGTTTACACAAAGTTGCCACACTGCGGCAGGTTTGGTATCCACGCTCCACTGCCAACTGGAAAATTCTCGCACGTTACAGAGGGAAAGCACGCGAGCTCCTAGATCCGCAAGGTTTGGCTGGAATTTTGATGGGGTGTCCCGCGCTTCGCGCTAAACCCCTTCCTTACATGCTTTCACCTGTCAGGTTGCCGGACTTGGCGATGTCAGCAACCAAGACTTTCAACCCTTTGTCTCATAGGGTTAAGCTTGCGGAAAAAAAGATGAATGGGATAGAATCCATTAAAAGGTTTCAAAGCCCAATGCGAGGCTCGAACTCGCGACCTTGAGATCTCTCAAGATTCCCTGCTGAGAACCTGTTAAGAGTCACACGCTCTACCGACTAAGCCAACCGGGCAATTTACGTTACAGAAGCGGAAAACGGTAATTGTTTCTGCTTTGTGCGGTTCTTGTGATTGTAACCAAGAACGATTGCGAGTGGAATGTTCTCATTGTACCCTGAGCAATTTTAGTGGAACTGAACAACGTAATAGAATTAGCCTCGACCCCAAACCTCGAGGGTGTGATCTGCATGCAGTTATCATCAAAAAATTGCTGTGCAGCTGTGGACCAATACATCGGTTGGATCGGAATCTTACCTTGGTCTTGAATTGTGGAAGGTCAAGCTGCAGGTATACTAAAAACTACTAAGTACGTATAAATCAAAAGCTTGATGTTATATCTTCATATCCTCCCAATTCCCTGGTTGTTCAACCCGAGGCCCTACCGATAACGTTCGTGAAGGAGTCACGCAAAAATGAGAGGGGGAAAGCTCAGTGAAACAAAAGCATGCCCATGCCTTGAATCGAACAAGGGTTGAATCGGATTTGTGAAGACCACAACGATACGTGATAACCACTACACTACATGAGCCGATATTGAAAATACGGAAAACCAGCGTATAAGAGGCTACACTTTTCCTGATAATTCTGGAGTGATCTCACTTGCTTGCGCCGTATGCCTCGATTAAGTCCGCTATTTATGACAGTTAAAGTCGTGAAAGCAGTCCCTTTCATTGGAATCGTCGTAACCTGCCTTAAGTATTGTAGGTTATGATGTCGCTCGGCTGTTGATCGCTTGGTTGTACCAAGTGGGTGCTAAACCCTTCTCGGCGCCGTTCGCCAGGAAAAAGGCGTCAAGGCGACTCAACGACATGTCTTTGTTCTGTTCCGCCACACCATTCCACCCACTACAGGCCTGAGCCTTATAACCCTGCACCCTCCCCGATTCCCTCCAATTCCTTTCATCCTCCGCTTCCTACCCGCCGCCCTATCCGGATCCGCCACCAACGAGCACCAAACATCAGAAAATACCGGAAACAACCAGCGCGAAAGGCCCGATGCCTCAGGCGACACTCGATACGGTGGTGGAGAGACATCATGTTGGTGCCTGGAAGGTTGATGCTACTGCGGATGGTAGGTTATGTTGTCGCGCTGCTTTTCTGGGTTGATTGGATGGTAATGGATTCTGATTGACGACAGAGGGTCATTGTGCAATGGAAGCCAAAAAGTACGCGGCCCAGCTCGATGCCATCAGGGACTCTGTCGCTGCCGACGACTCCGATACCGACTCAGATATCAGCAAGAGTAACGTCGGACCACCGCGAAAGCGACAAAGGGTCAGCAAGCACGGTTCAGACTCCGAGGGCCGCAACCACGCTACGGATATTGAACCAGAGTTTGTCGATATTGCAGTACCGGACTTCGAACTTGTTCTGAAAACCACCGACAGCCATGCCGACCTATTGTTTGCCACTTTCAGATCCATCTCGATACTCAAAAACTCCAATGGCTCGATTACGATTCCAGTCGAAATAGCCACCTCTTACACAAGCATGGAGATCAAGGCATCAGCAGAGACGAAAGCTGGGCGCGAGGAGTTCAATATTCTTTCGATTCTTGTTCCTAGAATCAACCCCAGATACAAGCATCTTGCCCCTGAGCGGGAGCGAAATGCCTCCATGCTCTATCAACTTTTGTTCTGGGGTGGTCGGGTGAACCGGTCGCAATACAGGGCTAATCACTTCCTGGACCGATTTCGAGTTGCAACATGCCTCAAAGTTGACTTCCCATCGGCCAAGAAAGTCACCATTCGCCTACGAGTCAAGATCAAGATGAAAACATCTATCCAGACTGACGTCGCAGCGCTCAATGTTCCGAATAGCAAGCTGTTGCCACTCGCCCTCGCTTACGGGAAGGAAGGAGAATGGGATATGGAGTATCAAAAGAGAGCAACTGAGTTCTACTCTGCCTGCTACACCCCACCGCCAAATCAGGATGTTAGCATCGGTGATATTGAGGGGATGGAATGCGGATTACTCGGCTTTCAAAAGAGAACGGTTGCATGGATGCTTACCAGAGAAGGTGTGCAGTTGAAGGCCAATGGCGAAGTAGAGATGATTGCAAACGGGGAAGTGGATAAGGCGGAAGTCCCGGCTTTTTATCAGGAGAAACTTGACAGGCACGGCAAGAAGATCTGGTTCTCTGCTACTCTTGGCGCTGTCGCGAAGGCTGGGGATCCTAGGGTAGTCGATTATGGCAAGAATGTCAAAGGCGGCATCCTTGCAGAGCAGATGGGATTAGGAAAGACGGTGGAGCTTTTGGCGCTGGTACTTCTGTAAGTGCTGGTGTAGGGTGGCAATGCATAATGAGCCCAGAACTGATGAGTGAATAGTAATCAGAGACCTCATATGGATGCCCCAGCCGAAAAGCTTGTAGATTACTACACAGAGAGAGAGGTCACGCCAATCAAGGCGACCCTAATCGTAAGGTTTGTTAGCTAGGTCCCTGTCTATTAGGACGATAAACCTGACAATTACAGTCCAGTGACAATTCTCCATCAGTGGATCTCCGAGATCAAGCGCCATACGCCTTACATCCGCGTCTACCATTATCAGGGCATCCTACGGAGCCACGACGAAAAGAAGAACAATGCCTACATCGACCGTGTACTTGAAGCCTTCCGAAATGCAGACATTGTTGTTACCTCTTATAACGTCATTTCGAAAGAGCTCCACTATACTCAACCTGCACCGACCCGAAGGCTTCGAACTGAAAAGAAATACGAGATTCCAGTTTCACCTCTGGTGCGAGTTCAATGGTGGCGTGTCTGTGTGGATGAGGCTCAGATGGTTGCTCGGGTCTTCTCCGATGCAGCAACTGTAGCTCGCCTTATCCCTCGAGTCAACGTCTGGGCCGTTACCGGTACTCCTGTCCGTCGTACCTGTGAGGCTTTGTATGGACTCTTGTCCTTCCTGAGGCTATATCCCTTGGAATCGAAGCTGTTCAAGCAAAGGCTCACTCATCCGGAGTTTCGCGGCCTGATCAAGACTCTTGCTTTGAGGCATACCAAGGATCAGGTCAGAAATGAGCTCAACCTGCCTCCTCAGAGACGTGTTGTGGTTACCTTGGGCTTTAGTAGAGTCGAGGAGGAGGGATACAAGGCTGCTTTCCAGAGGATGGTTGATGAGCTTAATGCCCTCGGTGTCAAAATCGGCAAACTCCGTGAGAATTCTGGTAGCGTTGAGATTACTAGAGAAGCGAAAGAGAAAATGCGGTACTGGATGGAGAGGTTGAGAGGATTGTGTGTACATCCGCAGGTTGGCGGGCGGAATAGAGTGGCATTGGGCAAGCGTGGAAATGTCATTCTGAAGAGCGTTGGTGATGGTATGCATCCATTTGCTTCTTGTTGCGCTCTTTGGCTAATTTTGTGCAGTGTTGAAGACGATGGTGGAAGGCCAGTTGCAAGATCTGCGAGTACAGCAAAAGAGGTACTTCGATGCCATCATCTATCGAGTTAAACAGCATGAGTTCTGGGAAGAACGCACCGATGGACTCGAAAGTGCCAAGCTCTGCCTAGATCTAGTACAAGATGTTATTAAAGAGGTCAGAGCGCAAATCGACAAGCAACGGTCCGAATTGGCAAAGAAAGCTGCGGAAAACAGAGGCAAGGGTAAGGAGGTAGATGGGGACGATGATGCCAACGGTGACCAGGATGGTGATGGTGGTCTGAGTAGCCCGGAGCTTAGAGACACTTTGAGGCAACTGCGTGGCTTCTTGGAGTTGGAGCACGTCTGCAAGTTCTTCCTTGGAACATTCTTCTTCCAACTGAAAGAAGAGGCATCTGGCAAGAAGAAGAACGATGGTGATGAAGAGATGCTGGATGTGGAAGAAATACCTACGGAAGCAGAAGATGAAGACGAAAGAAAGAAGGCCAAGATGGAGGAATTAGAGAAAGAAGAAGTGAAGTGGTATGAGGAAGCCAAGATTGTCAGGAAAGAGGTAAGATCGATGGCTTCCAGCGGTGATGGTGGCTTCTAACAGATGTCTAGTTGCTGAGTGAAACGGAATCCAAAGCACAGCAGTACATCACCCAACTTTCAAAGATGGCAGAAAATCAGTCCTTCGCCACGATCCCAGATGCACACAGTGAACAAGGTCGTGGTGGTATCGAAAAGCAATCTATTGCAGACGAGCTCACCGACATTACTGAGGCGCTTAATTCGCAGGCCGAACTTCTTGACGGGTGGCGAGAGAAGGTTGTCGAAGTACTGGTTACCAAGCTCATCGACTCGGACTCGGATGATACCACGGGCGAAGAGTATGAACTGTCTGTTCAGCAGCAAGATATGGTGTTTGCTTACGTTGACGCCATCCGTATCGTTCTCCAGGAACGGCTCGAGGCAGTCACAGGTTTGCAGAATTCCTTGACCGGCCAAGAGATCGACTCTCTAAAGCGAGGAATCGAGCAGCATTCAAGACATGTCCTGGACCTGCTGCGACAAAGAGAAATGGTAAACAAGATTTTGGAGATTGGAGTACCCACTCAGCCTGGCCACGAGAAGAAGAGTGTCAAGGGCGTCTTGGAGAAGCTGAGAAATCTCAGAAGAAACCTCAATGCAAGAGGTGGCGAGCGTTCCCAATTGGAGGCCAAGCTCGTCGACGACGATCTGAAGGCCGTAACCAAGATGTTCAACGATCAGAAGAAAGCTAATGTCGAACTGGAGAAGGAAGCAGACCGTTTCAGAACTGCAATGAACGCTCGTGTCGAGTTTTTCAGACAGCTTCAAGCCATATCGGATGCCGTCCAGAGTTATTCCCTCGATACCGATCCGACCCCAGAGAAGAGGACCAAGAGAGAGGCGCTCGATTCGGTAGAAGTATGGGAACGTAAGAAGGAGAAGCTGAAACAACGTGAGGCGGATTACGTTGATAGCATTAAGCAGAAGAAGGCAAGGCTTCGATACTTGGAGAATCTGGAAACAAACGAAGAGCAAAAGCCAGAATGTCAAATCTGTCAATGTAAGTCCATAGTGTGCTCCTGCATTCCGAAAGAGCTCTACTGATTGAGGAAAGGCGACTTCGATATTGGCTGTCTCACGGCATGTGGCCATAACTACTGTAGAGAGTGTATCGTTGCTTGGTGGCGTGAACACCGACACTGCCCTCTCTGCCGCGCCAAACTCTCCGTCTCAGATATCTACGATGTGGCCTATAAGCCGCAACAGATTAGTTTCGAGGAAGAGGAAACCCACGTTGAAGGTTCCGAAAATAAGGGAAAGAAGATTGGCGGCGGACTGTACAAAGAAATGGATGACAAGCTGTTGAGAGAGATTGAAGGCATACCCTTAGACATCCGCATGGGCACCAAGATTGATACCAGTATGTTTGTTCTGTGCTTATACTCTGCTCTGGCCTTGCTAACCCAACTATTCAGTAATCCGTCATCTACTCTGGTTGAGGAAGCATGAACCTGGGGCCAAATCAGTTCTCTTCACGCAATACAACGATGTCATTGCCCTCGTGGCCCTTGCTCTCGATAAGGCTGGGCTCGGATTTGCAATTGCTACGAAGGAAGGAATTCAAGAGTTCAAGAACAAGTCCTCTTGCGAGGTGTTCTTGTTACATGCGAAGTCCCAGTCAGCAGGGTTGACCCTCGTCAATGCTACACATGTTTTCCTTCTCGAGCCCCTCCTCAACCCAGCAATGGAACTCCAAGCTGTCAACAGAGTACACAGAATCGGCCAAACAAGAAGGACAACCGTTTGGCTTTACATCTTAGGCGGAACAGTCGAGCAAGGAATTCTCGATATCTCCACCCGCGAGCGTCTGCGGATCCTGGGTCGTAATCCCGTGGGTGAGCCAGGCCCTCAGCCAGTTGACACTGGCGACCTGAATGAGGAAGATGACGAGAATCTTGAGACGGAGAAAGAAGAAGAAGAACCAGAAGTTAGCGAGGAAGCAATTGATCTTGTCGAGAGTATGGCGTTGGAAGAAGACCTCGACACGGGAGGAAAAGGGGGTAATGAGGTTGTCAGTGAAGAGGAAGTAAGAGACTGCTTATTTGGAGAAGCAGCTACTTTACATTGGAAGTTTGAAGGGGCAGTCACGAGGAAGGTTCTCCAGGAGGTTGGCGAAGCGAACAGGGTCGTTGAAGGCAGGGTATTGGGTACTGGCGAAGTCGTTGTGGCTGGAGAGGAGGGAAGAAGCTAGAGAACTTCGGGGATTTGATTTTTGCGTCTAGTACTATACCAATTTCCTTGTGATCTTCCTGTCGACAAATCGAATCGAAGGATAATTCGGCATATTATTGTTGTATCGGCAGAGTTGTAATACTCATAATACCTGTGAAGTTTTCAGATACACCGCAGTGCCGAGGTGTTTATGCCGGCGATGCTTACCGTGCACCCTCAATGCAGCTACAAGGGCAAGCAGAGCACATCCTAGCCTCCCAAGATTGCAAGGTTCAATCCCCAGAGCTTGTGTTTCGGAAGTTGCCATGGGGATTGGGGCTAACGAATCCTTGTAATTTAAGCTGGCCATGCTATCTGAGCATGAGAGAGAGAGTGAAGGTCATGATTTGTGCTTTCTGGACGTCAAAAAATGACGGTTTCGAGTGAGTGACGTTTGGATTGGTCGGAAAGCCAACGTCGGAGATAACTTCCTACCGAAACGTCACGTGCGTCGAATGTTACAGAATCTGGTCTTTACTCTCATCATTGTCCTTCCTCAACCTTCCATGGTTTCAAAACAACAAGTAGTCGACCTTTTTGCGCATTCTCCACGACGTTTCCAGAGCAAACCACCACCACATTTACCGACAACAGCAAGTTTGCAATTACGAACATCCCGATGCATGTCTCATCTTCATGCAAATACTCATCGTCTCCTCGTGCTTTCCTTGCTCAACAAACGCTCAGCTGGACAGAAGACATACACACACCTATTTGGCCGGAACGACGCATTGATCGATGAGAGAGGGATACGTTTGCCTTTGAGCAGCGATTACCGATTACCGGCATACCGCTCGTCAAACAAGAATCAACATTCGTCTCGATAACAGGCTCATTGGGGCAGGGTTGGAAGCCCGTGCCGGTAGATCAAGGAATCGAATCAAGGAACAGAAGAAAGGTATTATTCAAGTGAAGATGGATGAACAGGTGCGCGTGCCTTCTGTCCCGCGCCTGAAGCTGACCGAATCGTGGCTGAAAAACGAACAAACAAGGTTTCGAAGTCGGTCAACTCTCGCCTCACGAACTTTATTTGTGGCCTCAAATACTCGACATTCGGCCATGAGCCTCAGCATCTTGCTCACCGACAAAGATGCTGAATGGGACTAGTTTCGATGCCATCTTTTACCGCATACACACCATACACAACTACCGCGCCGACATAGCCAGGCTTTGGCATTCTCCACGTTTTTCAAACCCGGACCGAGGCAGATTTGGATCAGAACCGTATGCAAGGCCTTTTTTCAGCCTGCGACTGCTTCCCGTTTATTCTCGGGTGCCCAGATGTCGGTTCCTCATGAAGCGGTACCTCTGTGCCTCTCTCTGGGACCAGTTTCGGCAACACCTCATATTATCAGTTCGGAACCTGTTAGTATTTATCACGATCCAGAAATAGAGCAGGAGGACGCTCTCTTCTCACTCAAGAATCGAGAGTAAACGGCGAACTCGGCAGGTGTGGTTCTGCCAGTGCCTCTAAATGCCGTCTTGGGCGATTTGGGTTGGACTGGTTCTTAATTATCCCATCATTTCCCAAAAACTGCACGAATGCAGAAAAAAGCAAACATGCATGCCGTTACACACATACAAAATACAAGTAGTGGTTGCGGCCTTCGGCCGCCCCTGTTGGTCGATGATCCGCCATGGGTCAGTTTCCGGTAGTTACGTAATCCAATCCCACACAGATTTCGCGTTGGGCGGGCGTTTGTCTTCCATTCCACCAACATCTCACTCAAGGTGGTTTGGCCCCTATTGGCAGCTCTTTTCCCACCAAACTAATCTGTGCTGTTTTCAGTGCCATTTCTCTCGGTTTCGGCCTCTCGGTTTCGCCCTCTCGGACCCGTCCACCCGTCCTTTCACGTCCGGATTCTCGGTTTCGCCCTCTCGGACCCGTCCACCCGTCCTTTCACGTCCGGATTCTCGGTTTCGCCCTATCGGACTCGTCCACCCGTCCTTTCACGTCCGGATTCTCGGTTTCGCCCTCTCGGACCCGTCCACCCGTCCTTTCACGTCCGGATTCTCGGTTTCGCCCTATCGGACTCGTCCACCCGTCCTTTCACGTCCGGATTCTCGGTTTTGTCCTCTCGGACTCGTCCACCCGTCCTTTCACGTCCGGATTCTCGGTTTCGCCCTCTCGGACCCGTCCACCCGTCCTTTCACGTCCGGATTCTCGGTTTTGCCCTATCAGACTCGTCCACCCGTCCTTTCACGTCCGGATTCTCGGTTTCGCCCTCTCGGACCCGTCCACCCGTACGTTCACGTCCGGATTCTTGGTTTCGCCTTCTCGGACTTGTTCACTCGTTCTTTCACGTCCGGATTCTCTAAGGTATGTTTGTCTGCTATCAATCTTTGTGTGCTGGAGGAGAAGGAGTAGGGGCAGGAGAAGAGGGAGGAGTGGAGAAGTCAGGACTGGCAAGGAGAGGTACTGGTGCTGGCTGGCTAGGTCATCGGTTTGAAGTGCTCGACCATGATTACCTTTTGCCTGCTGACCAGTATCTACTCTGGCTTCATGATTGACCTGGAGTCAGTGAGATTGTTTGCAAAGGACTTGTTTCTCCGAACTGCTTTGCGTTCATGGACAGACTTGACTCCTTTGAAGCTCTTTTGCTCCCAAGTCTCTCGTGTCGCTGCCTAACCCTTTCACTTCACTTCTTTTATTCTTCTTTTGTTTTTGCCTTTCTTTTCCCATAAATCAGATGCTAACTTTATTCTTCTAGATGTCTCTTCGGCCTGAGCAGATTGCTGCTGCTATTGTAGCTTCTTCTAGCCTTCAAGAACTGCTTCCGAGATTCCATTTACCTGATGTTCATATGGAAATGATTGGTAGTCTTGGTGTCTCGACACAGGCTATGCAATCATTCCTAGGTGCTTATGCTCCTGAGGGTCGGCGACCTAAATCCTGTCGGCTTGATGGAAATGAGTTGGGATTAATTCAAGGGCTCTTTTTGGCATTGAAAAACAATGTTGCTATACACCGATCCAGGCGTGCCGATCTCCTCTTCTCTCTTCGTCTGTCTCCCAGTGCTTCTTCTGTACTTGACAACATTCTTTCTTCTGTTCCTGTCATCTACCTTAAGCGACTTAAGACACCCTGTCCACCTTTACGACATTGGATTTATGAAGATGCTGTACACCGACAGAGATATGAGGACTGGCTTGCGACAAACCCTTGGACTCCAGACAAAAGAATCAAGACACGACATTACCCCTTCTACTTTGTTGACCCTACCGACAACAACCTTCAGCTTGACTTGAAGCCTTCCCAGAGTGCTAAAGTCTACGATGCAGACACAAAGGAGCTTATTATGTTTGTTTTGGCCGATGTTATTGCAGCTCCACATATTCTGTCATGGATGACCGAGGTTATTGAGAGAGGTTGTGCAGCATTAAGGAGTGTACGACTTAGTGATCCTGGGAAGCTGGTTGTCTGTGGGTACTCATCTGGATCCCGAAATGAAGCCTGCTTGGGCTGGTCATCCACCCTTGCGACTGGCGACATGGCAAAGGTGTTTCGAAAGAAAGCTACAGGTAATACAGTCCCTCACTTCAAGTATTTTCTAACATTTTGTAGGAGAATTAGATCGCTTTAATTGCGACATCAGTAATGTCTTCAGCTTGACATGGAATATTTTCAAGAAGATTGCTCCCGAGGAGGTACTTCAAGATTATAGTAATACTGTTAAGCTGTACGACCTTCCACCGATGGATGGGAATGGACGACAGAAAAAGTTCTTTGAGATACCAGGGTTATCTGGCCCGACAGAGGTGCACCGACAGTACCTTGCCGATATGGCACCAGTGGGTGGCTTGGTTGCAAAGAACTATGTCAGGTATGTGCATACTGAGACCAACCTGACAAAGTATATGAACTCTTTTACAACTTTCCGAGGTCAGGATAGTAGTAAAGGAGGGCATTTTTACAACTGTAGGTATGGGATCAGGGTACAGGGTGGAGCAAACCGATGGGTGACCTGGAAGCCAACCGATGCACATGGGACTTCACTTCAGGATGTGGATTATAGTGATCCAAACCCTACCGACTTTAAGCAGGTTGGACTTGGTACCTCACTCAGTAACCGACTACCTGCTGCTATCTTTGGAGCCTACATGAAAATGATTTGGGAAGAGGATGAGGAGGAAGATTAGCTACGATTTTAGTATTTCTATAGTAACAATGATTTATAAACAATATTCTTTACTGTTGCCTTCTCCTTCTCTCCAAATAATACTCTACAGTGGCTCCGATTTCTTACTCTTGTCAAGGCAGTATATAGCTGTCCATGTGCGAAAGGGTCAACTCGTATATCTATAACAACACGATCTAGTGTCAAGCCTTGACACGAGTTGTATGTAACTGCATATGCAAGTCGTAATGGGAACTGGCGACGTTCAATCGTCCATGGGACATAGCCTGGATTAAATTCAAAGAGAATTCTTGGAATCGGAACCCAAGTATCTTGCTGGGCACCGATGCTACCATTATTTGGGCTATAATCGGAGCATAATGATACCTAAAAAGCTATTTTAGAATAAAACAAACAAATTGCTGGAATAGGTAGTATACCTGTATAGAATGACGATGCATAGCCTGTATTATAACTCTTGCATTCTTGACTAACCCTTTGTCGATGGATAGGTTTCGCATAATAGTGCAAACAGCACCGACCTTTTGAGAGATAATACATTAGTTTCATTATTGTCAGTCTTTTTGAATGTATCGCCATACCTTTAGATTCAGACAGTGGTTTGGAATACCGTTACTCCTAAGGAGTGTAAGATAGTCGCTTATAGCTTCGGCTCGCATACCAGTTTCTCCACTATCGCTTTCCTTAATCCTGTCGAAACTGTAGTACGATTTAGAAGGCCCTTCGAGACGATCCAGAATCAGGTCGTTAAATGCATCCACATCCTTATTGAGGAGTGTCAAAAATCCTCGTTTTATGCAAACCTCGGGGTCTTTTAAAGCTTCAGCTGAAAAAAGGTAATCTGCAGCAGATTCTAAAGACTCCACCGACTCCAATAGACACCCTATATCAACAGTACTGCTTTCGGTACTTCCTTCTCCGATTTTGTCAACCCAACAGGAAAATTCGGGATCTGCAGCATTCCGGATCGGCTGAACCAGATTGAGAATCTCAAAGTGTTGCCAAAGATGAGAGGAGCGAATTGAGCTATCGAGTGTGGCAGTAGGACCAGTGGAGCCTTTAACGACAGGGGCAACTTGACGAAAGTCTCCTATAGCGAGGAACAGCTTGCCACCAAATGGTACATCGGTGCCTGTTATAGTACGAAGCAGTTGATCTGTACATTCTACAGCTGCTTTGTTTGCCATCGGAAATTCTTCCCAAATAATGAGGGCTGCTTCTCGGAGTACAGCTGCACGAGCTGATCTAACAGTAACTCTTGAGGTTAACTCAACCCCATTTACCTCTACAGGTATACCGAAAGCTGAATGTGCAGTACGACCTCGTTGGTATAATAAAGCACTTAGAGCTGTCGTCCCAGTGACAACTATAACCTCATGCTGCCCTCGTAGCTGGTTTACCACAGCATTTGTTAAGTAGGTTTTGCCTCGACCAGCCTTTCCATTAATAAACACAGGGTGATGAGGTTCTGGCTGCGAGCATAGCTCCATAATCCGAAGATAAACAGATGTTTGCTCGGGATTCAGGTTTCGAATTGCTTGACTTGCTTCGAGGCTAAGTTGGTGACTTTCTTGTGTAAGAAACTCCCATTCAAGCTCCAATTCACGAGGACGACTCGAGCTGGGTGTTGGCAAACCGAAGTCGTTTAGATGACACCCTCGGGATCCTAAGAAACTCTCGATTTGGCGAAGGGCTTGGTTTTCGGCTTCCTTAGGAGACATTCTTTGTCGTCCACTCGTAGGAAGAAGAAAGTCTGCACAGAGAGCTTCCTTGAATTCTGTCCAAAGCTCAAGAGCATTTGTTGGTAGGTCTGGAAGAAGATGTGCAAATAGGAATCGTAATTGGGAAGGCCGATATAGGCTTTCAATTGCCTCCTTTAATGCTGTTTGAGCTTCGTCGATGGATTCAAATAAGCCTGCTGCAGTTGCAGCATCCCGAAACGACAGGTACCTCACGCCTTCAACTGTCTGTAGCTCCTCAAAAGAAAATGCAGCTTTTACTCGTAAAAGAGCTCGTAGGTAAAACAGCTCTCCTGCTCGTGGTGGTACTGTCGAAAGGCGAGCTACAACCTTCTTCTTTGCTCGTCGTACAGCAATAGCCACTTTATCCCCTTGAAACATTTCCCCCTCTATTGGTTGTAGGAGCCATTCGCTTCCCTCTCTAAGTATGGAGCCTCTCGGGCGAGTGTCATGCCGATATGCTGCAAAATACTCGGTATATAAAAGGTTTTGGAACTCAGGCAAGCGAGGTCGTGCAAAGTAACGAAGAAGGTTGCTACTGCAGGAGGCAGTATTATCTCGTCGGTAGAATTGACTAAGATTTTGATTTGGGAGATGTGTAGCAATAGCTACAACCGAGGGGGACATCCTTTGGATTTCGAAGCCAAAGATCCGGTATGCCGCTTCCGAGCTTGATAAGTACCGAGAGTTCACATAGTCTGTTAACTCATCTGTAGCATCGTCCTCGGACTGAGTCTCATTACCCACACGAAACCGAGCATGGTCAACACCCTTAAACAAATACTTATATAAGTAAATGAAAACTGCTGCTGATCCAACCACTACATCGACATTGCAGTGACATTCAAGTATTTTTAACATCGCAGGCATATAGGAAACCACCATCCGATCTTCCTCTTTTCGCCTGCGATATTGAATGCGACCCATCTCATCCATCGTCGTTGCCTCTTGTAAAGGCTTTGGGAAGCCATACTCACATCGACCATTTTTATTACACCGAGAATAAGGTACCGACAAATGGTTCGAGTTGTGAATCATGAACTTCTGCACTAAGGCATGTAGGGTAGGGTCTGCTTGCTGATCGGGCACCTCACAGGAGATAATTGTATCGATCATCTCAAATGGTAAAGGGGGGTCCACCTGTAAACCAGATTAGTATATCGTGAAAGGAATTCCATCTCGGTAGGACTACCTTAATAACCATGTGATGGTGAGGTAAACCTCGCTTTTGAAATTCAGTCACACCGACCATATAGATAATGGTTCCGAGATGCTTTTTCATCCAAGCCTTAAGCTTCTTTAATCTGGCATAGAAAACTCTCACAACAACCGAAGGGATATCAGAGGCAGTTTGGCCAGGACCCAGCTCGGTAAGGATCTCAGGCCAGAAAGGGTTGGTTGTAAAGGTAATGAAGAAGCTCGGAGCACCATATTCACGACAGAGAGCTAAAGCATTAGCAACCTGCTCTGAAGCCCAAGCCCGAGAGCCCATAAAGGAGGCCGATAGGGTATTCTCCCATCTGAAATTGTGCTCGGTATTCATTGGTTCTGCTAAGCTTATGCGAGCTTGCTGTAATTGAACCTGGCGAGCCCTACCAAGACGATGATATGCAAGTCTTTGCTCTTCGACACGACTGAACATGTCAACCAAGTATTCACATGTAAGTCGGCCAAAGATCTTGAACCTTTCCTCCTTGCATAGGAGGTACCGATACCATCTTATTTGTGAAATATTGTCTGGATTATAAGATGCCGATTTCGGACCCCAGCCTGGTGTGCCATTTGGGAATAGTATCGGGTACTGTAATGGTTCATACAATGGCGAGAGTATATCAAGAAACTCTGGTTGTTGGGTATGACCACGATAGAATATAACCTGTCGACGATCAACTCGTTGCATGTTTGTACTGTAAAGCAAAGCTCCAAATTCTGTACTCGCAACATAGCCTTCGAGGTGGACAGACAATGGTGTGGATGTGTCTTCACTTGTTGTTGCCAAAGCATGTCGGAGAGTACGAATGAAGGGATTCTTTGCCTCTAGCATGGAGCGAGTTTCAGAAATAAGATCAGGATGGACACCCCATTGACCACCTCGCTCCAGGCGTACAGCTTCACCATCGTAAAGGAACCAGCGCATAGAATGCTCGCCCTGGTCAAGAGGAAGCAGCCGATGATAGACACGACCTGTGACAGCGACATTTGCAGGTCCATGGAACTGCACAAAGCCCCCAGTTGTTCCGATAGCCGAAAATGCAAAGAGGTTGTTCAATGGCCGAGCTGATTGATTAACCGATGCCCAGTGGCTTGTGATGTAATTCTGAAAAGCTATAGGATAAGGTGGAAGTGCAGGTAGCTGAACTTTACCATCGTTACAACACCAGCCTTCATTTTCGGAATCAAGAAGCTGTGCCTCACACTTTGAGCAAACATTCGACCATTTACTCTCAAGAATAGAGGAAGAACATCTAGGATCTGAGGAGTACTGGCTTAATCGAAACCACCAAGCTCGCCGTAGCTCTCTATTTGGCTTAAAGGGTGACTGTTGTGGAGGATTTAATTCCTGCCGATTTCGATTGGGGGTTTGTGGTGGAGTGGTGAGAGAACGACCAGCTGGGGATGGGGTCCTCGGTGACTCAGGTTGCTCATGCTGGGTTTCTAATCCTCTAATAGCTCTCAGTGCAGTAGTATTTGCAGCTGATAGTGTTATAAACTCGCCCGATTCTGATATTGTGGAATTCACAAAGATGTAAATTGGTAGAACCCAAACTGGCAATGTACTCCAATAACATCGTATTACTTCTATATACGATTGCAAATATTAAAACCCAGATGCAAACAATCAAAAGCACTAATATAAAAAAAAACAAAGTATTTACCTACCAAGAAGAGGATCATCTTTACTGGCCAGCTGAGAGTCGGTGAAAGCAACTCCAACTGGTTCAGTTGCACCCGACGATGATGTGGAGGAAGCATCCTGGGATGCAGTAACACTTGACTGACTAGCTCGGCTTGAACCTGACTGAGAACCAGGCCGATCAATCCATCGTCGTTTGCGAGGAGTCGTTGGGGGACCAGAAGAGGAAGCAGGAGACTGTGCACCATTTGCTGGGCGCTCGGGTCGACCAGTTCCCAAGTAAGCAATAGTATCGACTGAAATTGCAAGAAGGGATACCGAGGTGGTATCAGAAGGGTCTGCTAATACCAAACCAACAATTGTACCATAGACCGATACAGTTGAATTTGGCTGTGGCATAACGAAATTGGACCATCGCTGTGTACTTGGAATAAAACAGCGAACAGTAAAGGTAGTCGTTCGTGATGGTGCAGGTGCAAGGGCATCGAAGACCGAAGTTCTTAAATCGAAATATCGGCGATAATTGTCGTCAAAAGGCGAGGGTGTTGTACCATGACCAGCCAGGCCAATAACAGTAACGAAGGGAGGTTCAGGGGAGGGTATACGGTCCATGTATGTAGGATCGTCAGGGTTTCCAGGAAAACTATCCTTATTAGCAAGTGCATGAACCAGTTGGGAAGAATTATCCTTACTCATCTGCACGAAATGTCCTGATATCCAACCTGAGTCCTCCAGAACAATCAGGTTCTGCCACTTGGCGGACCACAAAACTTCCATTAATATGCACCACTGAATCGACAATCAGCATCGCTGCTTGGGAGGTAGCATAATGTTCGATTTGGGTATTGATTGGCGATATAGACCCATCTGAAACTCCATGGATAGCAAGATCGTGCGCTGGTGGAAGGGTGGTTTTGAATTGTTGACGAAAGCCGAGAGATGGTGATATGTTCTCGTCAAGCTGTAAAGCTCCTGTGATCGTTGCCATAAATGTTGGGGGCATTGTAGAATGCTTTGGCTGTCGTTAAACTGTTCAGGTGTGGGAAATCGGTATAATCATAGCTGTAAAAATACTGCGATATTGAATTAGGGTTTGCCCTTACAATCAGACAGTGTAGAAGCGGTAAAAAGGAAAAAATGGTACCACCGGCAAAATGGAATCCAGACAGCAGTGTGAATTACTTCCAGAAGGGGATTAGAGACTTGAAACTGGCTAAAATGGGTACTGATTACATAAGCCCTGAACCAAGCAGCAGCATCACATTTTTGATGGGGTGCTTGCCGCAACCGAAAAGGGACAATGGTGGTCGTCCCAGCTTATACTTATTAGACGTGTAAAAGCATGCCTAGACAAAGCTGCATATCGACAACTTGGCGGTCTGGGAAATCATGGGATGGACAACTGTCACTCAACGTTCGGATTATGTAAGGACTGGCCAATGGCTAGGTCGGACGACATACATTGAGTTGCATACATGGCAGCGATGGTGATGCCAAAGAGATGTGGGATGCATTATATCGGTGGGAGTGCTTGCTTGTTCGGGAATATCGGGGCTGCTCATCTGCCTCTCTGGTTTGATTGCCACAGAAGGACATCGACCGAACGCGGTCACCGGATACAGTGGGGTTGTGGATGCAGACTGGACTGTGCAGGTGTGGGTATGTGTTGTTTGCTGCGGACCTTTGGGGTGGTGGAGAGAGGGCTGTGGGTGGAAATGTTTGAGTTACGAGCAAGTGACAAGTGGACAAGTAAGTGTAAAGTTCCTTACGGCGATGCAACTTCTTGTGTACTAGCTAACGCATGTCCGAAAAGGTTAGATAAAGGTGTGGGCTAAAAGGGCGTCTTGAACGTTACCGACAGGGCGGTTACGTGGGGCACACCTCGTATAGTCACGCCTATTGCGGCATGGACACTCAATTCCGGAACTTCCTACTAGGAACAGAGAGTGCGAGAGCTTCTGAATGTACCTCTTGTTTCTTATGTGAGAAACCCCACGCCCTGAGGAATTAAAGCTAACTGATTCTGTAGCAGAACAAGGTTCTAGTGACGAGTACTGATGAAAGATTCCGATCGGATCGACTTTTACCTGGTCAAGCTCAGAATGGCAATCTTTACACCCCGGTTGAGCTTTCCGGTCCACTGTCAGACATTATCAGCGTCTCAGAAATGTGTTTGAGAATCCGTCGATAGCCTTCCACTTCGGCAATCGAGCTTCAGATGCCAGTGCCTTCATGCACCAATGCAAGCATACGGTGTAGAGTATGTCGTGACTTGGAGCTCAGGGACACTCAGCATTCACACAGATCAGAAACCGTTACAAGACATTTGTGAAAGAGAAGGATGGTCACGGACCCTTTGTGCGACATCTTAACAGCGGCATGGAATCCCAGCAGTTTGGTTACTCGTTACCTCGACTTCAACTGCCCAAACGGCACAACGCACCATACAACTAGCCTAGGCCTCCTCTGGAACATCCACTACTACAGCCGAGGCAGGTTCGACAAGCGCAGGGATCGACTATACAAGTACACTGATCGATTGCATTCTTTTGTCGAGACTCTTGACAAAGCTGGCAGGCGATGGAATCTTAGGATGTCTCACCGTGTCCCGACAAACGGGAACCCGGAGGCCCCGTCGAAAGACGACAAACGTTGCCGGAGAGCCAATATTAATATTAATTGCAATCGATGATATTTAGGAATCCGTTCCGATTTGAGTCTCATCCCACGGTATTCGTTTCACAACCAGCACCGAGTATGGTTACGTATGCATTCTGTGAAGATCAGAAGATACGAATCGGAAGCCGCCTACGAGATACTATCGCTTCCTTATGAGTTGCCTGATCGAAAACCCACAGTTTACCTGATCTTTCTTCACATTTGGGAGACTGTGGCGATCAAGGTGCTTTTACTTGATTCAGACTTTCAATATAGCGGTCATTATCGAAAGCTTCGAAAGCCGTGTATCCAGTGCTTCATCTCGTCAGATACCGGTATCTAACGTTTGATGATCGACGATGCTTGCCATTCCCAAGCCCATCGTGGTAGCCTGATGAAGAAGCCCACGCATGTTCAAGTATTACGATGCGTCGACTACTATCACCTGCCTCCGTTTCTCGCTAGAATAACAAGAAACAACGCACTTCTATCCAGTTCCATACCCGGCCTGCAGGGAAGACCGAATAGTTGCCTCGAGCCGGTCAGTAACGGCACCCCAGCGTCGAGAAAGAAGCTACTTTACGTGGGGGTTCATGTTCGGTAGGCTGATGGGCCCTAAAGCTGCTAGTTATGAGTCTTAGCTGTCGAGTGGACGTTCAATCCGGCCTAAGGTTGAAACGGTTGTTTCGAAGACAGAAGTTGGCAGCAGCAAGCGTTTACATAGGTTGAGTTGTTCGGTGTCCTCTTCAGCCTTCCGTTTTCTGAAACAGGCGTCCGATGTATGTGCTACTCACCACCCTGACTGTACTGACGAATGTTAGGGAAACCTTTGGGCCAGACCAGACTGAGTCGTCATCCTTCCATAGCAGGAATTGCAGTCACGACCGCTGAAGTTTAACGGGTTCAACAATCTCTCCACCTCTGGATATGCTGACGCCGTGCAAGACCAAGCCCTGTTCGTTCATCTTTTCTATACCATGCACGCAATCTAGTAGACTGCGAGCTAGTGTCGTCAGGGTTTGTGGGCGTTTTATGAACATCTGCCCCACCACGTTATGTTTACAAATTGGTGGGCAAACAAAAGGACGAAGCTGGGCATTCGCACCGGCTTCTCTCCATTTGGCAAAGCTGCGGGAAAAGCTTAGGTACGTGTCCTAGGGCTGTTGCGATATGGCTAACCAGTGTAGGCAAGGTGCACCTTAACAACAGGCTCGGCAGTCGGTCCCAGAAATGGCGGCACACCCACAGTACGAACCCTCAAGCTTCGCCAAGGTGTTTTGGAAGCAACGCAACGTCAGGTCAAGTCATATCCTCCCTCATATGGCTTTCCATACCTGGCAGATGCAAAAGTACGATTTGCTACATATCAGGAACGTATGTTCAGCACCAAGATTAGCTTGGTAGTCCAAGAATGTGTATCGTACCATGAGGATATTCATGACGAGGAGAAGGTCTTTCAGGTTACTCCACTGTCAAGAAACGCGGTCATTATCTTAAGATCTTGTGGTTCCACTGCTGCTAGATCTCGTCGTCATACTGCAGATGACCGGCCGGGAGCTGCTATGATTCTAAGGATACGCAAGCTCGTAAGTCGAACAACCGCTTAAACGTGTGTAAGCCTCCATAATCTTTCAAAGCCCGAAGATGTGTGAGCAGGGCTACCGGAGCTAACACCGTTGCGTTCAAAATCTTAGTAGCCGATGGAATCGTCAAACAGCAAGGCTACTTGATGCCTTCGTGTCAAACAAACGCCAAAGAACAGATCAAGCTAGCAATGGAGTCGACGTTGACAGCGAGCGAAGTCGCCTGCCGCGTCTAACGCAAACAAAGCGCAGTTCCAAATCGGTCCACCAATTTCTGTTTCTGTTGGAGGACTACACTCTTCGGATGCCGATACGCTCTTCAGGTTCAATCTCACTCGGGTTCATTTTATGCTCTCCTCGAGCTCAGTGCTACAATCTGCTGGTTTCTTGAGTCGATAAACCACCTGGACTACTTCTTATCGAGAACCAGTTCTCAATGCAGGCATGTGCTACGATCAATGCCCCTCTGCGATCATCGTATTCACTGGCATTCCTACGCTTGATCTGACAAGGAGGTCTCATGACAAGGAGGTTTGACGAGCACAGGAGTGCGTCGGCTTCTTCCGCTTGAAGATCGAACGCTTGCTGCTTGCTTGACAGCAACACCGCTGCGCGGAGTTGTTACAGCAACCGGAGACACCTCCAACATACGGTAATTCGATTTGCGTTTGATGTGTATCGTCAGTCTCAGCTCGTGCCCGTCACGCTTAGATGTACAACATCCCACAAGTAGCCCACTGTCACAACCAGTTGAGTGATGGTGGTGCTTGGGCATGAGGATCTGCTAGGGATCGAGCTTTCCAGTTTGCGATGTGGGTATTTTCTCGTTCTTCCTGGCGGGTGCCTGAACAGACACTCGCGGATGGTACGGGTTTTGCGATTTCGGGCGAGGAAACAACCTTTCAGAGCGAGAACTGAGCATGCCAGGCAGGGCCGAACTTGAAGAGTATCGAGACGGAAACAAGAAAGTGTATACATACTGGAATCCGTTTCTGCCCCGATCCGCCATCCTTCGGTTCAAGGTTTGTATGTAGTTCGATGGTAGCATGCCAGTGGTTATGGAATCGGCCAGTTCATCGGTCGGATATTAACGCGGATAGGTTTTACTAAGGTGCTTAGTTATCCGGTCGCTGGCTGGGCAAAAGCCTCATCCCACGCTTTTGTTCATCCACTTACAAGTCTCGTGCGCAGGTTAACGCAAGATTGCCGCTAATTATGAGATGCAGCAGACCTGCAAGAGACAAGGGAGTAACAAGAAGTCTCGACATCAAGAGATGCAGTCGGGATGAAGACAGACAGAAAGAAATGGAACATCCGGAGCTAAAGCGCATGGGTTTGGTGTGGATGTAACGATCCCTGGATACGGGACGCCGAACACTTTTGTCTGGGTCTTGGATTGCTACTGGGAATACTACAAACGGAAGTTATGAGGTTTGATCCTGGTACATCTCCGACGTTACATACATGGGCGGGTACTGATGGAAATGGTATAAAGGCAAGCGGTGAGCCCTTTTAGCTTGTCGAGCTTTTATCAATTCAGAGTAGTGTGGTGATACTACGGCCCTTCTCTTCTTTCGGCAAGCCTCGACGACTACCAAGCGCATCATTAGTACCTGGACGCCCTCTATTCTATATACAGAACTTTTGACGACGACGGGTCCCGAGTGTACCTTTATAAGGAAGCTCCCCCCACGTTCGACAAACCGTTCAAGCATTTCGAGTCCTCATTACCTTCGTTTGACAACCTTCTCTGCGGACCTCAACGGACCTTTTTCTTCTCCTGCTTCGCTACATCGAAGCACCTTTGCCATCTCTTCGACCAGCTTGCATTGCATCAAGCAATTGCAACATCTCGATCGACGGCGCATACACACCTTTGACAGTTGCCACACATCTCGCACTTGACCTTACCAAGCGGCAGAGCCGGATACTACAAGCATGGGAAAGATCACCAAAATCGAGTACTTTAGAGTACTCCCAAGATGGTTGTTCGTCAAGGTTGAGGCGGAGGGAGGTCACTATGGATGGGGAGAGTCGACCTTGGAAGGCCATACTGAAGCCATTGAGGGCAGTCTCGATGAGTTGATAGGCCGATTTGTTGGTTACGAGGCAGAGTATGTCACCATGCCCTTTGGGTTGTGCTAGACCGATGAGAGCGGCTTTTTTTTCTTGCTCTTCTCTGCTAGTGCCCTTCCCGTTCCTCCCGTCAAGCTCCCTTCCATCTTCCCTTTCGGCTTTCCGAGCATCAATCGCTGACAATTTCCTTTCTACCGAACAGTGACATCGAAAAGATATGGCAGAGCGCATGGCGACATGGCTTCTACCGCGGCGGCGCTGTTTTCATGTCGGCAATCTCGGGCATTGATATTGCACTATGGGACCTTAAAGGTACGTGATTCTCTTGCACCCGAGCACCACCACCACCACCTCAGTTCCAATTGTTTTGCGCTTTGTTTCCCTCGTCCTCGAAAAGTCTTCAGTTGCATATGCAGTTTGCATATGTGATTGGTGATACCTGGCGGTTTAGTTGGTTGAAGATTTTGTCTCATCCATCAGCTCATATGGGCAATCTCATTCGAGCATGTCGTTTTGGCGGTCCCTGCAAAGTCCCACTTGAAATTCTGCACCTAGAAATGTTTTCTTATGTGGTCTGACGAGCGACGATTGCGGCCGTTGCTAGGGAGTCGTTGGCGGCAGTCAATGCTCTTCCAGCAAATGATCCCTGCGCAACCTTTCCCTTGCCGATCTCGTGCTGTTGCAGTTCAACGGCTTTTCCCTTTCAGATTCGTATCTTCTTGCCGGTTTTGCTTTTCTGGAACGTCGTTTGACCACATTTTTTCCTTTTCTCTCTGATTTATCCGTTGCTGGTTGTTGCAATCCCTATCTTTGGGACCGACAGGGTTCTTTGACTCCCATGCTGTTTCTTTCTTTCATTCGAGGCGGTTTCGTTGTCGGACAGGGATGGGATTAAGCTCCGTGGACAAAGACGGCATACAGCACCTTGCTTTTGGCAGGGGTTCAACGTCCATGGATGCCTTTTTTGCCTTCACATGTGCCGGCCCTATTCTACACAGATTAAGTTTCGATTCTCAGCGAGAACTGGCGTATGGTTTTCGATTGGACTACGCTTTTAGCTCCTGATACGATTACGTCTCCTTGTTCTGCTTGTGTTCTAGACCTTTGCTGCACCCCACACGCATCTCACTTCTCACAATTGCACCTCAATCACACTTCCGTTTGCATGGTTGGGATACAGTTGCTAATGGATTGCTACAGCCAGAAAGTTTGGAGTCCCAATTTACAACCTCTTGGGCGGCAGAGTCAGAGACAAGGTCGCCGTCTATGCTTGGATTGGTGGAGACCGTCCTCATGATGTTGATGTTCAGGCGTAAGTTGACCCCATCCGTTCATCTATTTCTGCGATTCATCCCCCATTATGCATGGGGTAAATCTGGCGGCCTGTTTCTACCTTCATCCTCTTGATATACCACTAGCACGCTATCGGTATGGACAGACGATGTTAGTAGGGATTTGGCAACGTGCGGGATAGTGGGCAATTGAAGAAAAACGCAGGTAATATGTATGTGCATGAAGGCTAACGCTCTCTCTTTTGGTGGTGACAGGAAAGAACGGAAGGCGCAAGGCTTCACCACGATAAAGATGAACGCAACCGAGGACGTTGGCTGGCTCGATTCCCCCAACTTTGTCGACGCTTGCGTGGAGCGAGTCAAGACAGTCAAGGCCAACGGGTTGGAATGCTGCCTCGACTTTCACGGCAGACTGCACAAGCCAATGGCCAAGCAGCTAGCAAAGGCGCTGGAGCCACATCGGCCCCTCTTCATCGAGGAGCCTCTGCTATCGGAGCATCCCGAAGCCATCAAGGCCTTTTCGCAGAACGTCACGACCCCAGTGGCTCTCGGCGAGCGACTCTACAACCGCTGGGATATCAAGCCCTTCCTCGAAGCCTCCTCTGTCGATGTCCTCCAGCCAGACGTGTCGCATGTCGGCGGAATATCCGAGATTAAGCGGATCGCTAACATGGCCGAGGCGTACGATGTTGGGATTGCCCCGCATTGTCCACTCGGGCCAATCGCCCTAGCGGCCTCCATCCAGGTGGCCGCCAGCATCTCCAACTTTGTCATCCAGGAAATGTCGTATGGCATCCACTACAACCTCATGACGCCCAAGCCTGGGTTTGACCTCAAGAACTATCTCAAGAACCCAGAGGTGTTTGCCGTCAAGGAGGGCTTTGTCGATGTCCCGACTGGACCGGGATTGGGCATTGAGTTGGATGAGGACGAGATTCGCAAGATTAGCGTGGAATGCAAGGAGTTTGCCTGGCGCTGCTTGGAGTTCCACGGGAAGAACGGGGAGATTCGGGAGTGGTAGTGGCATGGATGTAACTCTGGAGAGCAGCAATTGGCTCGTATTGATGGAGCGTTGTGGGTCATGAACGGTTGGCGGACATTTGGTATGGTAGTCGTCAGTGTGTCGATATGTATGGGATTACATGTTGTACATATCTGGGGGTCGCTTTCGGAGCCGACTACACCGAAGGATTGTGGAGAGAATTAGTTGCATGCAACGATTCTCAAGCTGCATATCATTCAAATTCTCTTTTTTCATTTCACTGGTTGCTTCAAGCAGGTGCGGGAGATCGCACCATCGTGTGGAGGATTTTTTTTTTCGTTTTCGTTTTCTCGTCGTTTCCAACTTGTCATTTCGTCATGTTCTGCAGCTGGCTCAGATAAACACATATCTTTTTTTGATTTTCGGATATCTCTTTTTTTCCTTTTCTCCTTTCGTCGTCGTCAGTTTCGTCATGAAGACTTTTTTTCTCTGCAATCTCGATGTTTGTTATGACCTCTTATTAGCTAAAATAATTCAAAGAATCGGAATGAATTGATGAGAATTATGATGATGATCAACCGGCTTGTCGTGTGTTTCGGGTCCGCTTAAACATGTTTTGTGGTCGGCAGGGAAGAAACTTTCGGAGAGTTTTTGAAGGCGCTTTTCTCGGTGACGCCTTCGGCAAATCAGGTGATCGATTACGTCGTGGAGTTCGGTAGATGCGTCTTAGTGGTGCTCGTAGCGAGAACTCAAGCTCTTTTGGTTCGCGCGCGATGGCTTTATTTAGATGGCTTCAAGGGTTCACCACTTTTTCCAATTCCAACCGTCTCGAAAGCTGTACCTTTTGTCCGATATGCTGGTGTCATGAGGCTTGGGATTTGGTAACAAAGGGCTCTGTTGGAGATTGGTTTCGTGATGGGGTCCCATGGCCATGCGCCTAGGGTCACAGCTTCTGAGGCTTGGAGGAAGGCGACTGTGACGTGGTTGGCAGGCAGTCGGTCGCCCCATCGAGTGGTGCTCCCAGCTTCTTTCTTCAGCCCAGTGCAACACTCACACAAACCACCCAGCCCAAAGTTTCGACCCTTCTCTTTTTTTTTCCTTTTCTCAATCACAAAAACAGGGTCGCCTTCGCTCGTTCTTCCACGTCGAAACTCTCGTTACTCGGACTCTTTACCCATCACCAAGTCACTATTCCCATCGCATCACGTCTTTGGATTAGGCATCGTTTTTCGTTCTTTTTGGACTCGATAAAGGCCAGTTGGAGAACACTGCAACAAGGGAGGAATCACGCATCATAGGGATCTCTCTCCAAGGCATCACGGACATTCGGAGAATTGGCCATGCCTCCCGCTAACAGCCCTTCGGTCCGTCTCTCACCAACCACAGAACCACCCCCTTTCCGTCGTATCCTCTTTCTGACCCACTTCTTCTACCCTCAGGATACCCATCATTCACCGTCGTTTCTACTTCCTTCGGCAAATGCAGCAACAGGCCGGACATCGACATCACCTCGCCACCACTCGTTGCCTTCCCACCCCGACATTCCCCTCGGCCTCGGCTCTTCCCATGAGATAAGACTCAGTACCATACAACGGATTTTGGCGCATAATGAAGGCAGGGAAGACCGTCAAGGTGGCTTGGATACTGGGGCATCACGGACAGGAGCAGCAGCTGGGGAGACAAGGTCGGCAACACAAGCATCAATATCACGGAATGGCGGAGAGCCGTACTTTTTCGATGCACGACGGCCTCAGATTGGCTCCGATAATCCATTGTCGCGACGATTACCACCACCTTCTCAGACGGCTAGGAGCTTGCAGCAGGGTCGGCAACCGTATGGGAGTAGGCCTCCGAGGTATACGCCGGGTCAACCTCAAGATCGTTATGATTGGGCTCCGGATTTTCCTGCTGGACTGTTTGATACGGACGAGATGCTGCTTAGTCGACTACCGTTTCCAGACACAATGGCAGGTATGGCGAATAGCCAGTTCATGGCCCGGTTCCAAGCACGAAATCGGCAACTCCAGGACGAGGCCGAATCATCATCATCATCGGCTTCCGGTACACCGTTAACCTCCAACTACCAAAGCCTGTTCGGCGACAACCTCGACATCCGAACCCATCCGTCCTCTCATGGGCCTTCCGAGCGCTCAACCCAAATGTGGAATAGCTTCCGAGAACTGCATCGGAATCGTACCCGGGATAGCAACACGGCCTGGCTCGAGTCCCTCCGTTCCCAAGAATCCAACGACCCCCAACCACGGACCCGTCTCCGGCGTGCCCATCGCCGCTCCGACCACCGCGACCGTCGCAACAACCCCTCTGGCATGGACCTGGACGACCCCGACATGAAAGACCTCGCCATAATGCTCACCTACATTAGCAAGCTCCGCTCCTCCCGCTCCACAACCGAATCCCACCGCATCCTCCAAAAATGCTTCCCCACCTTCCCCATCAACAACTCCGGCAGACCAGACCTCGACCTCCTCCTCGACACCCGCTCCCTCCGCATCCCCGAATCCTCCTTCCTCCAACCAGGCGCAACCTTCCACGGCTCCCAAACCACCGAACCTCGACAAATTCCTCACCGTCCTCCTCCCGGTAATCTCACGGCCGTTTCCGACTGGCGCGTCAAGGTTCGCATCACTTCAATCGACTACTCCACCTGCGCCCTCACAGGCACAATGGAAGCTTTCGGTGACTGGCACTTACCGTCCGGCGAGAAAAGATCAATCAGTACCTATCTGGAGGGCGAGCTCGTGGATTTCAAAACACACACCCTCGAGACGTTCAACTTCCCGAGTGAGACAATTGTGGATGCCTGCTACTGGAGCAAACTCGAGCCATTCTCGAGCCTGAAGGATTCGTCGGAGCGGAGGAGAGCCATGCTGAGTAAACGGTGGTGGAAGGAAGAGGTGACGGGGAAATTTATCTTGATGCGGTGGAAGGAGAGGGAGTTTATCAAGGATCGGAAACGAGCGAATTGTGAGGAAGCGGAAGAACAGACGTCGGAGGAACAGATCTTGACGATCCGTGGGTTTTATTACCTCAGTTTGAGGAGGAGGGATGGACATGTTATGGGGTTGTATTATGATCCGGAGAGTCCGCCGTTGCAGGAGTTGCTGCTGGAGCCGGGGGTGGTGGCGTTTCCGAGGTTTGAGATGAGGTAGGATTATGGGTGGGCTGGGTGGGCTTGGGTTGCGTGAGGAGTTCTGAGGATGACTCTGGGAGTGCTAGATGGGGGTGCGTGAAGGGGTTGGGATAGGGTCTATGTGGTTTATTGGACACTCGTGCTTCGGCTTCTTGTGGGAGTTGGTGCTTCCGATGCGTGCAAAGGTCTTGACTGTTTATTGGTACATGGTGTTGGTAGTATATTGGACGCTCGTACAACTTCGCTTCTACATTCTCTCTAGACGGATGCGTGTTGGTTAACAGGTGTGGTAGTATATTGGACACTCGTATAACCTTCCTCCGCTTTTTACTTAGCTTTCGGATACGTACCAAGTTCTACGGCGTTGTGTTTATTGGTACTTGATGGTGTTGGTAAGTAGTATATTGGACACTCGTATCCGCTTCTCCGACTCTTTATTTTCGGGTGCGTGGTTCGATCCTGTTTCCTCTTTCTTGTTTCGTGTTTCGGTAGTATATTGTTGGGATTACTAGCTAGGACGGTGTTGGGTTGGGAGTACTTCTTGTGGTTATGGGCGTTCTTGAGCGTGTCTTTCTCGTCTTTGCTTCTCGCGTTTGGTAAAGTATGTATGAGTTTTTACTTCTTGTTGCTTTGTAGAGTTAATGGTTGCGTACGTGCCTCTGTTTGTTGTAGCTTCTTTGTACTTGGGATAATGTTATTCTATCTCATCGTGTACCCTTGTTTTCCTGTGTAAAGATGTCTCGTGTAATTGGTGTGTCTGAGAAGTTGCGTGGAGAGCGTGAAATTGTTGGTCGAGATAGATCTAGGAACGTGCGAACATCTCTTTTATGCGTGTACGTACTTGAGCGTGTTTTCTATTTTTGTCTGGTATATACTCGTATTCATTGCTTTGTTGAGATATCGGTGTCTTTACGCCGTACGTTCTTGTTTGGCAATTCAGTAGTCTAGTCGTACGTCTTTCTTTGTACTTGACCTAATAGGATTCTATCGTACAGCTCCACGTTTGGCTCGTTCGTTTTGCTGTGTGTTGGAGTGTATAAGTAAGAGTATCTCGTGCCATCCATTTCTAGATTCGAATGCAGTGCAGTGTACATGTAGAGAGCGTGTAAACTGGCTCTTCGAGCTAAGTGCTTGAACCGTGTTCCAATAAGCCTTGCTAGTTCCTGAGCGTGTCTTAGCTCTTTTGTTCTTTCGGTAACGTATGAGCGTACGTGTTATGGCCTGTAGAGTTAGGGTCTCGTGTTTCTCTGTTTTCTAGTAGCTGTTGCAACGTTGTTTTCGTACAGCTTCTTTGTAATGTATGGACGGCGAGTATGGGGTTATACTTCATCGACGTACAACCCTCTTCGGAATATCTTTATGGTTATGTGGAGTGGATGAATATCTCGTGTCAATAGTCTGTGTCTGTCGGAGGCCGGTACTGTCTCGAGAGCGTGGGACAATGAGGAAGTGCATGTTGTTAGAGATCGGTGCATTAACCGTAACCCGGGAGTATTTGTGACGATGGCTGTTGTTGAGCATGTCTTCTTGTTTGTTTCTCCATAGTGTTTCTTAACATACGTACGTATTTATACATATGCTTTGTACGTAGGGTCGAGTTGTTGCGATGCTCGTGGTCCGACGTCCTCTGTGTCTTCGAACTTCGTTTAGCTTCTTTGAAGTACGGACAAGTATGGGGTTCTACTAAGCTTCATCGACGTATGGCGTATTTAGACTTCAACGTACTTGTTCAATTGCAATGCTTTGTAGAGTTGCTGAGTGAAGTTGTTTGTAACCGGTTTCTTCTGCGGTTGGGGTGCACGGTGAAGGGGCTCTGCTTTATCGTGTAAATACTTCTTATTGATGATGTTTCCTGCGTGTGATAAGGTATACGAATACCTCGTGCAACTGGCAGCTGGTCTGTCTTTGCTATTGTATACTATGGAGAGCGTGAGGTAACGTGCGCGTGTGACTCAGTGAGGATTAGTGATATGGACAATTCTGAGCGTGCCTCTTTCTTTTTGCGCACTAGTTTTCGTATATAGGTATTACTCGTATATATAGCCATCCTTGCAATGTCTTTCCGTCTTGTTTAAGTAGCAATGTAGTAGTCGTGCGTCGTTCTTTGTAACCTTGGAAAATGGGATTCATTCGTATCACTCTGTTTGTCATTCTCTGCCTGATGGGGTGTGAGGGTGTCTCGTAGAATGACCTTTTTGTTGTAGACTTCTGTGGAGAGCGTGCGATGCCTTCTACAGTTGCGTGAGATTTTGCACGTGAGTCATGGTGGTTCTGGGCGTTAACTTCCTGAGCGTGCTTTTGTCGGTTGCTAACTCTTCTTGTCGTCTTTGTTTACGTACGAAGTACTGATTCGTACTTGGTTTTGCTTTGTAGAGTCATTGTCTGCGTGAAGGTCTTTGCGCAACCTTGAATTCTTCTGTCTTTCTTGTACGGGCGAGTACGGTATTCCACTTCATCGTGAGATTCTCTGTCAACAGTTCCTGTGTTATACGTGACGTGGTGTGCCAATGCTGTGTTGTGAGACGGTGTGATGGGATGAGTTGTAGAGTGTGCGTAGAGGTGGTTAGCGGAACTAAGTAGGTGTATCAGCGTACGGGGATTTTGGTCATCGGTGTTCTTGAGCGTACATTTTGTCTGTTCTTCTCGCTTCTTTTTCTCGTGTTTGTTAACGTACGCATATATTTTACAATATACTCCTTATTTGCTTTGTACAGTCATTGCCAATTGGACCTCTTTGCATGTACTAGTAGCTTCTTTTGGGGTTGCGTTGAAGGCCGAAGGGGTCCGAAAGTTCTGCTTTATCGTTTAGGCTTTTTTTTTTGTGATGGTGCTTCCTCCGTGTGATGATGTGTAAGCCTGTATCGTATCCGAGTTGCTTCAGCTTGTGAGTTAAAGTAGTTACGGTTATGGGCGTTCTCAAGCGTGCTTCTGCTGGTTATTGATTCTCGTCTTCAAGTGTTAACGTACGTCCGTACTGTTTGGGTCGAATTCTGTCTTCTTGTACGTAGTACGGACGAGTATTGTATTCCGCTTCATCGTGAAACGTCTCTCTTCGGTACTTGTTTCCGTGTTGTGATGTGGAGTGACGTTGCTGTACTACTATAGTATCGTGAGAGGTGCACATGTACATTTGGTAGGATGATTTGTAGAGTGTGCGTGGGGGAGGTTAGTAGAGCTATAGAGTTGGGTGTATGAACGTGGAGAGATTCTGGTAATCGCACCCCTTGAGCGTGCGTTTGCCTGCCGGCCATGCCGATTCGACTCGGTTCTTCTTAAGTTCTCGTATTTGCTAACCTACTTACGTACGGGTTTATTCTTAATGCTTTGCAGAGGTATTGTTGCGTGTCACTCTTTGTACTGTCTTCGCGCGATCGCGATTGCAAATTAATTGTCTTGCTTCTTTGTACACGTACCTGGGATTCGTGACATTGGATATCGGAGTCAGCTACTAGCATTACATCATGATCGTGTCATCTGATGCGTAGACAGTCTGATGCTGTGCTAGGTATTCTCGTGTATGAAGTTCCTATCTTGGAATGCAAAGTAAGATTCAGTTGGTGATCTGATCGTGTGAAAGTTTGGGCATCGTACGTGGTGTGTAGCATCCGAGTCATTTCGAATTTCGTTTGATGTCTTCGTATTGTATGCGATAGGGAAAAGTGAGCTTTGCTATCTCGTGAAAAGATACATGTTACTACTAAGTAGTAGGCGGTTGAGGATG
This sequence comes from Ascobolus immersus RN42, assembly GCA_003788565.2. Lineage (NCBI taxonomy): Eukaryota > Fungi > Ascomycota > Pezizomycetes > Pezizales > Ascobolaceae > Ascobolus > Ascobolus immersus. The sequence goes on from ML119692.1 coordinate 289,520, forward strand.
CACGCAAGATCTTTAGTAATAAAGATTACATATCTGAATTTGTCGTAGAGTGACCTCGCTTGCTGGCCATGGGTAATGCGGAGTGCCAGTGTGTACGTTGTCATCATGTTTGTTTCGAGATTCTATATATATTGGACTTACTCGTACGCCCAGCCGAGTACGGCTTCTTCAGTTTGGATGGACGTATGAAAGAACTTGTCTGGGTTGTCCTTGTGTCCTTCTTAAGATAGTGAACGTTTTGCTTTAGATTTATTAATATCCGCTTCGAACGTATCTTGTACAGCTTGGTCCAGTTGTACTTCTTCGTAAAGGTTCAGAGGACAGCTTTGGGCGTGGTAGCTACAAGCCCGACGTGACTTGTGCTCTCTTGTGAAATGAGATTCCGTGTGGTTGAAAAGTGAAGATCCTCTCGAATATGCGTTATCGTTGTTGCTTTACATGTGGTCATTCGTTCGATAGTGCTTTGTGTAAGCGTGTTGTTGGCCGGTGGAGAGGATATGGTGTGATGCTGAACTTGCTCATCTGTTTAGTCGTGAGGCGTACTTGTGCCACGATGCATATTGCGATGTTGGTAAGCCTTGACGTTTGATCCTCTCATCTTCCTTGCGGTACTGACAGTAAAACTCGTGTAAAGAGATCTTTTTACAATTCTGCTTTCGGTGTTTACCTGAAACGTGACCAAGTCTCTGGAACTAGATTACCGCTGAGAATGCAGTGGTTGTTTGCGTTTTTTTTTTGTTTTTTTTTTGTTTAAATCATGATCGCATTCAGCCTATCTAGCTATGGCGAGAAGAGAACAGACAAATATCTACGAGTAAAGAAATACTAAGTGATAAAAGTAGAAGATAGTATAAGGGAGGTATGGTCCGTAGTACCAGGTTGATATAAGGAAACGTAACTTGTTCGACAAAGGAAAATGTGTGCTGATATGACATGTTGGAGTGTGCCTGTATGGACCCTGAGTATACGAGATACTGCTGCCATCCCCATTTCCATCCACCAGAACAGTATTAGATACATGTTCCCATACCGCTTCCCATCATCGGTATGTTTGTCCCCTTCCGCCCTTCCCCTGTTTCCTTCTTCTCCTTCGTGTTTTGTGTGTCCCTTTAATCACCTTCCA